>JAHZMV010002532.1:0-26198 GCA_027743765.1 Coecobrya sp. COE2 | reverse complement strand
GTCCCGTTTCCAACATCGGTCAACACATCCAACGCCTCGTGTAGATTAGAGGCTTTCAAGAGGGCTCTCGCTAAGAAATTCCGAGCTGAAATTTTTATGCAAAATATCGAATGAGTAAAGACCTTTAAGATAGATTTGATTTCAACCAGAATCGAACAGAATAAATAGAAACAATTACAATTCTGCCAAATGGCTTATGCATAATATTATACTTGAAGGTTTTTCCATCACAGCAGCTTTAATGGAGTACCCGAGTTTCTTCTGTGCAGAGGAATAGAATATTGACTGGACCATGGACAGTAAAAATCCTTGTTATTTCGGAAGAATGAGATCATATCGACGATGACTCATCAACTGTTCATAAGTTCCTAAAACAACATTATACCTATCGCATCCACCCATTCCTAACAGTAAGTGATTCATTCTATTGTTCTTGCAGCTCAACGTTAACATATACACACGTACACATCAAGTATGTACATATATAATTCTACATTTTTTTCATTACAGAAATGCGCAATATTTTGCTAATGTGTAGTCATGTCATGTATAAAATAATACCGAGCTAAATGAAGGTTTTATTGCTATCACAGTATGAAACAACATTATTATACCTAATTTGATCTGTATAGCTAGGCATCACAAAGAATAACGACAAGACAACCACGCACCCAATACTATGGACTACGCACCGAAATTGTAATCCATGTTTTATATAAAATGTGTTAGTCACGACCAAGTAGGTTGACTAGTACAAACCGACAATGCTATTTGCTATTAATGATTATGCTTATAAATCAGTGAATCTTATCTATATTTTCAACAACAAACGAATAAATTGTTTATACATGTATTACATATTATTGTTTAGTGCATTTTTTGCCCACACAAACTGAGAGACTGAGATCACATGCAAGCAAAATATATTTAAGACCATTACACTTTGTTGAGCACAATGCTTAATGTTTACCTTTTTATTATATACCTATGTATAATGCATTTTTACATTCTCTAACGTTGCATAACATGAATGAATCTCAACATGATCCTTTCATTGATGCCTTGCCTAAAGAAGCAGAATCAAGGTTGCTGTATTGGTTGAGTTTTTGGGCTTGCCATATTTGCCACGTGCGAAACAACTACCAGCTTATCGACAGTGCATAGTGTGAATGGTGCACACAATTTTGAGTTTGTATACAAAGACGGCAGTAGTCTATATTCGATATTGTGTAGTTAGTGAATCGTACATTTAAAGGTGCGGCGAAAGATTTTGCTTTTCTCAAAACCTTTCAATTGCTTTACAATCTTTAAAATAATTAATAAAATAAGGGTTTATTGATTAATTAAACGTATGACGAAATATTTATTGAGAAATATTTTCTTATTTAGAAATATACAAGTTGGTCGAATAAGACAATCTTTAAGTCATTTGTTCTGGAACTTTGCAAAATAGTGATTTTGTTAAAACACAAAAGTGCATTTTAATTTGTGTATTCTGTAGAATTCTGGCCTGGTGTTGTGGTATTAATCCTTCCTTTTCGGTTTCGATTCGTGGTAAGCCATAATTGATAATATTAAAAGAACGTGTCATTCACAAAATCATTGCTATATTGAAATCTCATTTGGATACGAATTTTTGTGTGATATTCAGCACTATTTACTTTCGTGATTCATCATGCATAGGCCAACTTCCTCTGTGGTGAATTAATTATCGCAAGTTATCAGTTGATGAAAACGCTCAACATAATTTGTCACAAATCGTGGTATATCCGTGTAGTACTAAATTATATATAATGCATATATTTTATACGTGTAAACATTACCACCGAGTAAGCATGAATAACATATATGATCCTTTAATACAAGCACAAGTGCACAACAGAGTGTATGAATTGCATTTTATTCTGGATGCATGTTATTACATGAACAATGATAACAGTGTGTCCAGTACATCTGTATACACAGTGCCTTTCTTTAACATTTTTAGACATTTGCTATAATTTATACTACTACGTACAAAGTTTTATGCGTGATTGCACTTGTGGATCTTGGAGAAAACTAAAACATACCACATTTCTATATGGAACTAACAAAGCAAACTTTCATCTCTTCATAGAAATGAGAACAACGAGACAGTTATACACTACATGGTATATTTTGAGAAGAAGATTTATTTTATGACATTATACACTTATAGAGCTATAAGAAAATATTAATGTAGCAGAAAGTGAACATGCGTGATCATCTTCCACTAATATAGTTCAAGAGGACTCACTCAGTAGACGCATGTATTGAACATTTGCAGCTAAATATATTATGGGTCAGTATTAGTATTATGTAACTTGTAACTATCATCGCATATTCGTTTCCTCTCTGTTTCAGATAACATGCACAACGCGATCAGGAAACAATTTTACGTCCCAATCCCAAACACAACACTCATTCATTGCACTGACTGACTGAAGCAAAATATCCGGACCATTTTTTTCTACTTTTCATTTCAGCAGACGTCGTTGTAGCGGTTGGCCGGTCATCGGGGCATCAAGATAGCGTGAAACAACAAATGCATACGCCCTTTTGTTTTGCGTGTATACGTGAAGTGAAAGTGCTAACGTGAACAAACATATTAGCTACGTAAATACAACCACCTTTGAGAGTAAAACTAACAAGAATTGTTTCTGTTGAAAAATTACACTTTGAAATTTGGGTGAAAACCAAGTTTCATTAGTATTCAATTTCAAAATGTCGCACACTGTTACCGTTACTCGAACCACAACAACATCGACAACACAAGCAGTTTTATTAAATGTTGGATATTTGAAAACAATTCCTGGGATTCTGAAAGTTATCCATGTAGTAAGTAACTAGTACAATTTAGTTTTAATTTAAAAAATGCATACTTACAAAGTTATTAGGTCATATTGATTTAGATAGTTATTCACAAGAGTATTTGTTTTTAGCTTCTTGAAAGGGTAATTTATCTATTTATCTTGAAGATTTACTTACCAGTAATAATAACTTTACTTTTTATGTTTTTACTCTATTATTATTTGGATGTGACTGATGAGATGACAAATCAGGGCTAATTATATATACTTTAGAAGGGGGCATGGCATATCTTCAGAAGTGTGATGTAAACACGAATAAATCTATCAATGAAATAATATCACTTATTCTCTTACGAGATTTCATTAGTTTATATATAGTATATTTACTTTTACTTTTAATACACATCCTGCAACGGTTAGTTTAACATTTTGTAAATACAGCAGCAGTGATATAATAAAATCACAAGCAAATGAGCATGAACGTAAACACTGCTCGGTCGAGGTGATGGAAAAATGCCAGACTCATGAATGCCCTTTTCGCATGTGGTGAACTGCATTTAGAATTGGGAATTAAGAAGGACATCTTTGTGCAGCAAAGCCTCATTTCACAAAAATGAAAAGTAAATAGACGCGCAGTATACGTTGAGGAGAGTGGGTGGCTGTCTGAAGGCATGTGTGTGCCTATATGCGTCGCCTTTCTAACAAAGGAAGTTAGAACAGCAGACAAGTAAATTATATATAGCGGAAAATAAAATTTTTAGGGCTTTTGTTATCTATCATCACCTTTCGGAGAACATGGTATTTATTCGTTGACTAATAGAACATATTGAGCTAACGATACACAGAAATGTGTGGAGCTAATGAATATTCTATGCTGATGTAATTAGGTAGGAATGAGGAAGGGGATTACAATGATACGTAGGTATGTACCGGCGACAGTGTCTGTGAGGAAATCCCCGAATAAAATATAATGAATGGAGAGCAATGGAACAGGGAGAAAAAACCCTTTGTCTTTTCTTGGAAAGGAGTGACCCATAAATGTCAACTCCACATGTTTCACTATAAATCAACATAGGGTTATATGGCATGCAAAGCTTTGCACGTGTGGCTTACACATGATATTTTTGTGATATGACTTGTTGACCAACGGGAATCTCGATATAAATGTATAGTGAAAGCAAATACCTACGTATGTATCATATGATCTATGTATAAATATGATCTACGTATTTTTATGTTGAGTACTTAAATTTAATGATTAATTATTTCACAGGTCTTGGGAATAGTGACCGTTGCTCTATTGGGTCACTACATTGCTTATCACAAAAATCAGTATTTATATAATAGATCTGGGTCCAATTACCTCACCGTTGCTGACAACTCAGTATTCATACCAGAGCTGTTCTTGTTATTAATCGCAACAACCTGTCTAATTACATCAACCCTCTTGCTCGTCTCATGCCTTATAAGTATTGCAACGGCAACTATTATACCAAAAACGGTGCTGGTAAGTTTGAAATATTCTGCAGTACTTATTTCTACAAAATTATCTAATAACAGATAACACATAAAATACAGCAAGTACACTTTCAATTTCAATTAACAAATAGTACTTTTCGAAATGGCGACCTATTTGTAAAACATATTCGTGTACATTGCAGCATTTTTTATGCTGATTCACATGTATGTATGTACATTGGTTCTACGAAAATATTTTATCACACTGCATGGTGGACTTTTTAGGAGGTTATCTATCACCTTGTGGCTGCTGTCTTGTTGATAATTTCTGCAATCCTTTACCTGGTTAATGTTGAGGGAGAAATTAAGCAATCGGTGCGGCCGATCATCCGACGAGAAACATACAGTGGCAGATTGGCAGCTGCTGTAAGCGTATAATAGATTCATTGTTTTTGAACCCATTTTCATTAACACTAGCCTTTTTATTTTGGTTTTTTACATATTTTGGTTTTCTACCTCTGATGAATGCTACTCAATTTTGCTTTTGGGAAATCGCAACGGTTTTTGTTGTTGAAAGGAAATTACTTTATTTTCACCGCTAACATTCCTCCTTTTTGTTGCTTCTGCACATTATTTCCGGTGCATAATTGTAAAAAGGAATTTTTGGGGAAGCGAAGGTGCTCCACCAGAACTTGCATTTGGTGTGAAAATTTTTATTTCGGTGAGTACTAACGATATAAGCTTTTTGCATATGCTTTCACCACTTGATTTTAATGGAAAGTAAAAACCAATTTGCTTTTTACAACAACATTTTTACAACTTTGCTTCAGCTTTATTGGGCGTTATTGCATTTAGAATAATTGAACAACAATTCATGCTTTGTGAAATATTGCGGGCTTGGCATAACCTTATTTTTACATAATTTTGTTAGAAATTATTACACATTTTATTATACCACTTTAACGTTTCCCTTCTTGGTTTCTTTATGTGAAATGTTAGCATGTATTTGCGTTTTATTATTTGTAAAAAAATAATTTCTATTTCTTCAATTTGACAGGTTCTGGGAATTATTAACTCCATCTTCTATGGCATTGCGGTATTTTTCGCTCATCGTCATTACAGATCTGGATAAAAGTAATCCGAAACGGAAGTTTGCATTGCGTTTCATTAAATGTCAAATTTCATTAAATATGCCTCATGTGTTGATTTTATTTTAAACGTGTAAATATTGTGAAATATATGTACTTACATAACTACTTATTTATTTTATTTCCAGTAATAACGAAACATTTAATGCAAAAATTGTATTATCAGGTATACAATAATGCATTCTATTCTATTCACTATTCACATATGCGTACATAGATATGTAAGTTAACTATTTTACCCTGTCCTGGCCGATCGAGCTTTTTAATTGTTATATTCATTTACAAATCAACTTTTCATTAAATTATTTAGAGTATTTTAAAAAGTGGAAATATTCAAATGCTTTTAAATGCACATGACAGATAATTAATAACATAGACTCTTCATTGATTTCATTAGATAGTAAAAATATAAAATATTTCAAGCACACATTCTCTAATGCCTGCAACTTTTCTTTTTTCAGTTTACCTGTGTATACTTTAAAAAGTCATAAATACTTACAAAAATGCAGCTTACTTAAATTGTATTTAAAGAGTAAAACTATAATACGAATTTAAACAAGATTTCATTTTTCATATGATATGTATTTCGCCATATTAATTATGCATAAGTAAGAGCGCTATTCATTCACTAGAAGTTAGAGCTGTGAAAGTCACGAACCAATAAGTAGTCTTTCAATAAAGTTATACTTTTAATGCTTACAACGAAAATATGTTTCAAATTATTTTAATCCATGGCATATTACACAAAATATATATTTCACTGCTGTTCTGTCATGGGTAAATTTTTTTCTAAAATAGGCAATCCTGCGTGCTCATAAATTCCCGAATTGTTCAAATCCATCATTATACATACATGCATTTGCATTACCATAAGGTTCTTGTTGATATGATAAGACTGTCAGTGAGTGCAGAAACAAGTCTAGAAAATTGTAGCGCATGTGTGATACAAACACTGCAGTAGTTTCCAATATATTAAAACACGACTAAAGTTATGTATAATAGCAACCATTCGGATAAAATATTTCTGTGCTCATTACGAGACTATGGATATATAATTATGTACAAGTACAGTTGCGAAAGCCGTTTGAGATAAAATGGGAGAGATGCAATTGCCACTGTTCCAAAGTGTACCATTTAATACGAAATAGTGAGATCATTTGCTGATATTATACCACGAGAAGAAATATATGAATTCATTCTGTCCTGCTCTTTTTAAAACACTAAAATTAGAATTATAGGACTATACTATGTGCTTCATGCTGATCACATACAGTAATCCCTAGAGAACTTCTTGGAAGCAACATTTACGCAATACGAACGGGTAACAGATACCTAATTTTTCTTAAAGATTTTCTTTGAACAGAACAGGAAAAGATACTCGTGATTTTAAAATTCATAAAAAATATTATATGGCTTTCTATATTTAGGAATTTCATATTTGAATGCGTTCTCTTACATAAGGAAATCGAAACTTTTATGTTCAGGCACCAAATACTACTTTTCAAGCACATTTTTTTTCTGTTTTACTTCCCTCCACTCAACAAGACATACTACGCCGTTATGGTACACGTTTAATTACAAAAGTTCATATAATAGTTGCATCTTATATTTTACATGTTACAAACGTGACATAAAACCGAAAGACAGCCATTGCATGTTTCTATTTTTTGTGTATTACCGTTGATAGTCCCCGTAAATAATATCGTGTTGATATGATCATGATATGATCACATTTACTGTATGGTCATAAGTAACGTATCTATATACTACACTTTGGTGTAATTTGAAACCTCGAGTAGGTAAGCCAACAGTGCAACGGTAGTCTTATGCGGACTCAGCGTAAGAATCAAGTTGTCGACTGAAGATTATCTCGTTTTCAGTGTGCTTTCCAATGAAAAACGGGAGTAATGTACTAAATCCATATATGTATGCTACTATAGCTTTTCGGATTATTCTTACAGATTCTCATGCATTTTAACACGTATTCTTACTGGTTGTTCTCTGCAGTTGTGTGCACCACGAAATGTGGCGTTATTCATTTAGATGTGAAAAATTGGTGCTCAGCAATGTAACGATATCCGTTATCTTATGTGACCTGGATTCAGGGTTGGTGGTGATTCGGAAGTAGTGAAATTAAATTGAAGGGTAGAATAATGTTCGTGTCTTATTTTTCATTCTAATATACTGATAAAGCTAAAATTATCCAACATATTTTGCCATCTTTCCATATAAAATTTGCCGAGCCGACCAACTAACAACAAATGGAAACAATTATGATACCGAAACTGGAGGATAATTGGTGATAGAAACATGTGCTATCATAATATCATCATTGTATATATTATTTTTAGCTAAATTGGTAAATATTACTACATACATTCATTAGCTGCTTGTGTTTATGTGTTGAGACAACCTTGATCTCAATGTGAGGCTGTTTTTTCAGTGCTTCCTTTCTACCGTGATCGTTATTGTTTCTTCCAAACAGTCCTGTGGTAGAGTTTTGAAGGTAGTTACCTCCATAAACGCCCATTATAAACCAGATCAGAATTTTCTCTGCCTGCCTGTCAAAAATACTTTCACAGTTTCACACGTCATTTTATGCTCCCGTTTCAGCAGTAGGTAATAAAATAAATTAACATGCTTTGCGCATCATATAGCAGTAGGGTGTGTTTATAGTGACAAAAACCTTCATGTAAGATTTTTACCCAATGTAAAAGTTAGCAGACCATAGCCCTGTGAAATACAATTATTCTCGTCGATCCACAACACTGAAAATGGCGAGAGTAGGAGTTGCCCCAATTACCGCATCGGTTAGACCCATGCCGACTGTTGTAAATGTGGAGAGATGTCCATCCAATATAATATCGAGTCCGACCGTTTTAAGCTACACTAATCGAAGAAATAGTTCAAACTTTTGGCGAAGTTGTTGCTGCTGTCATTCTTCTACCGTCAGGATGAATTCATGCATTCATGTTGACTTTATGAGAAGAGCACCTGGATTTCTTAAACTAACAGAAGCAGTAAGTCATATCCAGATGTGGAGTAATGTCAAACGGAGAATGAGTTATGAAATGCCCTGAATTTTTAAAAATTGGGTTTGGGTTAAATATGGTTTGCAGATTTTGGGAATACTATGCCAATTCTTATTGTTAGAATACGGTTCCCCTTATGCTAATAAGCTTGGTGAAAGCTACACGGAGTTCCTCATTGCAGTTTCCTATTGTCTCATTTCCACAGTGCTGTTGTTGGCCTGCTATCTCTTGTCAAAGAACACGTATATTTTAATACGCTCATCTATTTATGTAAGCATGCTGAGTTTGTTTATCGAATTATTCACTCATTACTTTTGGTTTATACTTAAAAGAAAAATGATGGACAGGAAACTCTTATATGTGTTTTTATTTTTTCTCGTAGGAAGTCGCTTTCAATATTGTGGCGTGCATTTTGTATTTTTCAGCGTCTTCATACCTAGCTTACGCTTTAATCACTAAACTATACGTTGACTATGTGAGAATTCCCTTTTTTCAAGTTTACCCAGCCTTGACAGCAGCTTATGTAAGTTTTAAACTTTCAAATGGTGAAAACTAAAATATAAGAGAATCTATTAAATAACGCAGTTCTGTTTTTTCTTTTATTGGTTCCACAGATCCTTGGTTTTACTGCTGGACTGGTTCATGGCACGGATGGACTTTTAGCTTATCGTGGCATGCAAAATGGACGCTAGAGACATTGGAACATCGTTGAGTTACCATCATCCCATGGCATTTGTATAATAGGCGAGACAGTATTATTTTCAAAAAACACGCAGTTGGTCAAGAAATGTAAAAGCTTTATTTGCGACCAATTTTTGGGTCCAGTAATAATAACAAGAAAATGTCAGTTGTACAAAAAATACAATGTTGGATCTCAGCCTTTAAGTGCCCGATTGAGCAATTTGTGACAATGACAGACATATATTGTTTTTCTTTACATATTAATTATTTCATAAATTGTAAAATGCTTGAAAAGCTAAGTAAATTCTTTTAATGTAATAAATATCGTCATGCATAATAAAACATAAAACTCGACAAATTATTCAGAGGTCATACTTAATCAAATTGAAGAAATTAAAAGTGTGAAAAAGAATGAATCAATACATTTAAAAGTAAAATTATTCCAAACGTGGAATGCTTTTAAAAAGGTTAAAATATTATGTATGTAAATAAGCTTTAAAAAGGATTAACTAAATGTGAATGTGTACTTAATGGAAAGCTAATGTTGGAATTATATATTTTAGAAGAGATTGCCTTTGTGCAGATATGGCGTATAGCGCCGACCCTAGATATTGGTCAGTCTGTCAAGCACGGCCGTTATCAACGCCATGCGAACATACATGCCCGCCTCTGCTTGACGGAAGTAAGCTGCTCTTGGATCAGAGTCAAATTCAGCGCTGATTTCATCCACGCGTGGTAGAGGGTGCATTACAATCATGCGCTTTTTAGCAAAAGTCATGATTTGTGGAGTAATCACGTATTTTCCTTTAACCTGGAAATAAAATAAAACCGATGTATCTCAATTTGCTAACCATTTTAGAAAAGGCTGCTTAATATTCTGACATACTTTAAGATATTCGTCTTCGGAAGCAAAACGTTCCTGTTGAATTCTCGTGACATAAAGTACATCGGTTTCTGGAAGTGCCTCTTGTAAGGTCAGGCAATTTTTCTGTAATTACGTGTAAAATATTTTACATAAATTATGGCATACGTATTACAAAGTGGTCGGAAAATTTCGAGATAACAAAACCCAATAATATCTAGTGCAAACTAGTGTAGACTTCTCCACTTCTCACCTGAGGAACGCGCTTAGATTGTACAAAATCATAAATGCTTCTGGGCATTTCTAATCCCTGAGGAGAGACATATTGCAACTTTACTTTATATAAAGTCAACAGTCTGCAATAGAAAAAGATAAAAAATTCATTAACTTACTAACAATGGCAAATCACACTTTTACATGTAATTACATACCTAGCAAGGGAATGCACGGTTCTTCCATGTTTCAAATCTCCAACCATTGTAATAACCAGGCCGTTGACAGTTCCGATTTCCTCTCGAATGGTAAAAATATCCAAAAGTGCTTGCGTGGGATGCTCACCAGTCCCATCCCCAGCGTTTAAGACTGGTTTCCTGGACTTGGCAGCAGCTCTCTATTTGTGTAAATTAGATACGTACCGTGTATTTAATTATAGGTGCATGGTAAATACTACAAATTCAACTGGCTGCTTTGATTATGATTCCATTATCTTACCGTAACTGCTCCAGGTTCTGGATGCCTTAAAACAACCACGTCACTGTATCCACTCATGACTATGATAGTGTCTGAAATGTGACATTAAATTTTTTATAATACCTAACGGGGACAATACACGTTTTATCAATTGAGTTCTAAAAATAACTGCTAACCCTCCAAAGTTTCTCCCTTCTTGACGGAGGAAGAGGTTTCGTCCACATGGATTACAGTTCCACCCAATCGCTGGAAAGCTGCTGCAAAGCTGCAACTAGTCCGAGTGCTGACTTCGTAGAAAACGGAAGCCATCACTTTACCCTAACCAAATAAAAAATGCGATACGTTCAGAAATGATCAATGTGGCATATGAAATTGAAATATGAAATGTATTTTAGGTGTACTGCAACTTATGTGTATATATATGTACCTTTAAGATATGATCCAATGGCCTGTCCTTCAAAACAGCATTTCTCAGTGTCAGTGCCAAGTTGAAAAGTGCATGCAAGTCATTTTTGCTAAACATGCTTGCATTGATAACATGTCTTCCGGCCATCTTCTTGAGAATTTCAGGGTCGGACTGGCTACTCGTGCTGCTAAATGCTGGGGAAATCAATGGAAAGCCCACTGTGGTTGTTCCCGAGGAAGTTACTGGCACATTATTTTGGTGGTAGCCTCCCTGCCCCATTATCGGTTCAATTGAATTTCCTGTAGGGACATTGGAAGGAATAGGAGACATTGACCGGCGAGATGGCATATAAGTGCGTGAGTGTGGGCGTGGAATAGGAGGGCTTCCAAACATTTCTGCTTGTTCTAATAAATATAAAATTAAATTATCGTTAGCTTAATGGCAATTAACTGACAAACTTGGGAAGCATGCCTGAATAGAATATTTTTTTATACCTGCGAAAGAGTCCATCGTTTCATTGAAGCTACCACAAGAAATTGTTAGCTCCTTTGTCATGCTTTTTGTAACAGGTGTAATGCGCCCATCCAATGGATAATTAAAGTGTACATCTTTTCCATGCAGTATAGCCTGAATGCATAAAAATGTTTTACAATTAATACATCAAAGGTGGGCGTCCGAGAAATCGAGACATTATTGATTTATAAAGTGCATGTTCGTACATTAGATGCAAGGCGCAAATTCCATTCGCGAAGGTCCAAACCATATCCCGGGGACACCAAAACCTGACCGTCAACATACGCAACTTCACCGCGAAGGAAAACTCTACTCACTGCTCCTTTAAGCCTTTTTCCGTGGAAAGGTGTCCATTTACACTTGGAGAAAAGTTTGTTCTCGTCGACAGTCCAGATTTTATCCATGTCAATCTACAAGAACATTTACAGATCATTTTACCTACTGCATAACATAACTTTGCATCTTTTCTGGGGCAATATGATCTTTAGAATAATTCACCTCGACATATGTATTGGGCTGCTCTGGCAAATTAAATAGTTTGCGTGGGTTATGATACAGACGATTTATAACATCTTCCAGGGTAAGTTTACCCTCATTAACAGCATTTAAGAAAAGTGGAAGCATTGTTTCCAAGCCTGGATATCCAGGGCATGCGTTTTCTCTAGTCTTCTCGTCCATTGTATGGGGAGCTGTTTAGGAGAATCAAGTGAGCAAAAATGAAGTTGAGAGAGTTTTTATTCTGCATAAAAACAAATACGTGCATCATCAATAGCATCAAAATATCGGTGTACCATGATCTGATGCGAACACATCAATGTACTTGAGATTCTCCCATAACGCTTTTTGGTCATCGTCTGAAGCCAACATAGGACGTACTTGTCCCTTGCGATTACCCAACCATTCAAGATCATCTCTGGAGAAAAATAGATGATGTGGGGTGACCTCACAAGTTATTGGGTAGCCCTATAAACATTAAAGCAGGAAAGAATTTCAAGGTTTATTTATATCAGCAAATAATCCACGATAAACTCATTTCATACAGTTACAGTTTGCATCACTCGTGTCGTCGAGTGAAAAACAATTTATTATAAATTAGCAGGTAAAGATCCGTTAATTAAACAAAGATCTACATATTATACATATTATTATCATCATAAATCATGATCGATTATGGAACCAGGACATACCTTCAACTTGGCAGCCTTAATCAATTCTATCTCTTCTCTCAACGAGACGTGACAGATGTGGACTGGGCGATTATGAATGCTAGCAACCAATATTGCCGCAGCACAAGTACTACTCTCCGCGTGCACACAGAGTGGCACATTGGATGGCCAGTGAATAAAGTGCTGATCAAAATGACAAAAATAAATTTTTTCTTGTTATCCAAAAATTATATTAAAAATTCGGGATTAAATTTGTCATTTGCGATAATAAATAAATATTATGCACATAGCATATCCGTCATCATCTTACCTTTGTCCACATTGTGATGTCGTTCATTTTGAGGGTGGTAAATGTATCGTTCAAGTACAATTTTAAACCAGCAGCTACATTTGCCAGCTCTGGGAGCTCTTCATAATTCTTTTCGGTTCCACCAACAAACATGGCGTAATCACATCGTGCTCCTTTTTTCGCCACCTAAAAGTTTCCATATTAAATGTTACAAAAATGATGCTGCAATATGAAAAGTTAATGGGCATCTCGGTGACATTTTATCATTATCATATCATACCTCTTTGGCCATTGTTAAAGACGCTTTATCAATAACCGCAGGTTGCGTGTTTGGCATACAACAAACCATCGTAAATCCCCCAGCCAAGGCAGCTGCCGTGCCTGACGCAAAGTCTTCTTTGTGCGTTTGTCCAGGATCCCTCATATGCACATGAATATCAATAAGTCCAGGTATACGCAAAGTGTTTCTGGAGGAGATACAATCGATGTGCGGTTTCACCTCTGGAGCAGTTCTTCCTAGTCGGTGCAATGCCTGTATTGATGCAATAGAATATGCGAGCGTCATAAAACGTCTTTGCGTAAATATAAAGCAATTTTTGTTTTGCGTCCTTGCATAGCTATGCATACAAAATACAAACATTTACTACGCAAACATAAATAGGGATTATAGTGTCGTTGACATTCCATTATATAAACTTGCGTTGCATCACACGCACACACCAAAATTGTCATTTTGTCATCACCAAAAATATCCAGGGCGTTAACAAAAAGTTCTTACCTCAACCATTAACTTTGCGCACTTCACATCTGTGAGAAGTGGTACGGAGTAGTCAACAGCTAAACGACGAGTACGATAGCCGTGGGTAAGGAATGATGAGACACGGCGAGCACCCCCTGAACGCATGGGCAAATTGATGACTAAATCCAACTGTCTACGGGCGAGATGATCTGACAAATCGATTAACTGGCCCTCGTGTCCTTCCTCGCCAATATTTTCAAATGTCCACTCTATTGGTTCTATCTGTATTGGGAAGCAAATACAAAGCAAACAATTCTTTTATTTAGGAATGTGATTATTATTCATGGTACATACGAATTACAGATTAGATATATATAACAATTTATGTAATTTTCATAGGTATATTTATTTTGTAAGTGTACTTGTTCATTTACTTTCATGATTCATGTGGTAGAGATGGGAAAATATTTATTTTTTAATTTCAGTTGTGGGACCTCGACTTTGAACCGTGAAATATTCATAATCGATAATCATTGATACTATGCACATGTTCAAGCACATATTATCTACTTTGACATTTTACATATATGTTCAATTAAGTTTTTGTGTTGTACACAATGCACTTACGTTAGATTAATAATAAATTACACTTGAAAATCTCGAGACAGTAGCAGGTTGAAGAGGATAATCACAAGAAAATTAAATGAATGGAAATTGTAGTGTGCCGGAGACATCATGACGCTTGTTGCTCGACACATTCGTGCTTATCTTGTTCTAATTACCAGCTACCGACAAACCTTGTTATGAGATTGCGCAACAATCGAATTTACGCAAATTAAACCAAGAAAATATTAAAACCCAAGTACGCATGCATATTTCTATTTCAGTAGCTCGGTCCAATTGAGGCGCGACAGTCCTCTTTACTGTCAATTCCCATACATCAAATTGTTTACACAAAATGCCCATGAAAAATAATGAATGTTAATACCTATAAGCGAACACGTAGCAAGTAAGTGATCTTGTCATTTGTCACACCTCAACAGGCGAGACTAGCGGAACCAGATAAGCTTAATATTACATACATGGTAATGATAATGTCTCGGTTTTAAAATGTCAAAAATAACCATGTTTTAAAAAATGCATTAATATATTTTCATTTACAAAATGGTGACGTTATCAAGATTACATATGAGTTTGTCACGATTTACGTCCAACAATTTTGCTTGGCTATACATTTTTATCTTCCGGCTACTCTTCAATGAAATACACGTATTTCAGGAGATGCTGTGACATAAGTATAATACATTGAAACAAATAATGCTCTTCATGCCAATAATTACCATATTCGCGTAATCAGTTAAGCGCACACGACAAACCGAGTACATATTATATTTCCAACTAATATGTAATTCAGCTTGTTATGCTGGACTTTTGTCGAGGAAGATAAGATAAGAAAAAATTTAGCCTCGGAACTCATGAATTTTTGTAACATGAATATCATGATGGATTTTTGTTCTATTTAACTCAGTTTGCCAACGGTCTTGTCTTGCTAAAGAACATAAAGGGAAAATTTGCAAATAATGATTTCTCACAGTGAAAAGTTTTTCCTTGGAGAAAGCACCTGTGAAAGTTCTTCGTTTTAGCTTTCCCTATTTACATGCATATCCGTTAAGCAATCAAGTGATGTAATGGTGACATTAAAAATGAAAAATATATTTGTTTGTTTAATTAAGCAGTGAAAATGACGATTTCAAAAAGAAAGTTTTGGTTTAGCAAGATGAAAAGCGAAAGTACTCATATAGAACATATTTTATAAGATAACACTAGGTTGATTTTGTTCACGATCCATTACTTTCCTTCATTTAAAGTCCTTGCCAATCAGCCTCAAAAAATTATTCAAGTGACAGTTGGTAATTGCTCAATCAAATAAAATGGGAAATATATGTATAAAGGGTGGTAGTGGGTCCGGGAAGTCCACTACTGGGATCTCCACGCAAGAAAATGAAAAAGAGTCTACTAACAATAATTCGTATGGTGGAGAAACTGATTACACGGATGCTGTCAATAAAATGAAGGAATTTCATTTTGACCGTTTAAGACAGGAAGTGGATAAAGATCCGCATACATTCATTTTGGACAATTTACTGATGTGCATTCAGTTTTTTGACAATTTTGAAAAGTAAGAATTTTAAAAAAATCATTCAATTTTTTTTTAAATCGACATTAAATGATTGAATTTTGATTGATTTCAGGTCAGTGGACGAAGCAAACGAGTACAGGCGTAGTGCTGAGAGAGAAATGACTGAACTTTTGGCTAAGGATTCTCACGAAGGAATGATTTTAGGAGATAGGCGTATTAAACTCTTAACGGGAATGAGTCATATTCTTGCTCAAAATTACATCTATAGTGGGAATAATCAGAATCAAGAAGGTGACGAAGTCGATTCGGTTTATGACAGCGTTAATCTCAAGGACACGTTCATTATCGAAGGAATCCTTCCTTTGGAGTTTATCATGAGTTGGGACAACTTTGAGCTGTACCATCCAGACGAAGTAGAATCCGTAAAAGATTACTCGGATGCAAAGGGCGCTTCACCAAGCGCGCGATTTTGTATAGAACAACCGGATAAAAAGACCGAATGTACTACTCGAAATAATTTTGACATCCTTAATTTTGTAATTTTGATCGGTATACTTATTGATGCAATGTTTCACATTTCCAATTTAGTTCCAAAGGGATACGTCAGATTGAGGTGCGTTGATGACCCAATTTCTCATCGAAAGCCCTTGGAAGCACCTCGTCATTCCAGTTCTGATGTCGGATATGCCCATGAACCTGTCTACAGCCAAACATACAGTGATGCAGTTCCTGAAGCTCATAGTGAATCTGATGACACTGCACCCAACTCGGATGCCACAAGTGATGACGATGTTGATATGTTGCAGGAGAGACTTAAAAGTTTACCGAGGTAAATATCAATTAATGAGACAGGTTATTATCGTTTCCCAAAATACATGTTATTTGCAGTGTACAATACAGTACAGTAATGTTGAATATTATTTACCAACAGCCCCAACAGAGCTACTTCGTCAACATTTATCAGAAACCAAAACCAACCATCCACATCAAAAGGCCGTTTTCAAAGTGGAAGTTCCAAACCAAATTTAACCAAATTGAATATGCCATTATTCACAGCAGACAGAAACGTAAAGGAAAAATTATGAAAAAATACGCTGCTACTATTTTCCAACAACTTTTGAAAGAATTCATTGTTACACATATTTTTGTCTGTTTTTGATACGCAGGAGTCGTATCCAAGCCTAGTAATACATGCTCCAACTCCCCCAGTTTTAGAAGGACAGTTACAATCGCAGTCGTTTGAAAACGGTTTATTACATCCTCGCACCAAGCCTGGCAGGTATGTGCATATAACTATGTATAAGCATTATTGTAAGGGGGAATCACAACTTCAATATGGAAGTTTTAAAATATTTATCTATCCTTTCTTAGAATACTCAATCATAATTTATCACGGTCAACTCCTAATTTGCCTTCATCGGACCGATTCCTTACGGGAACAGATACTGGGTACGATACTCCAAGGTCAGCAAAGCTATTTGCTTTTTCATATCTTTCGCCCTCTATCCGAGCATGCTTATAAAAAACCCATGTTAATTTTTCTTTCCAGTACAATGTCACGTACCAGCTCTATGCAAAGCGAGATGCTGCGAGATAAGTGGCCAAAACAAAATCTAAAGAAATTGACGGACTTCGGGAAAAGGTCGAGAAAGGACCAGATTCCAGCATTAGGAAAGTATGACCCGATACCTGCAGAATGTTACTCAGAAGTCAAGTTTGAAATTCGGTTTGATGCGCCGCCAGAAGAGATGGAGGATGAGGAAGTCGATGATGACGATGATGAAGAAGAAGATGATAGTGATGATGGAGAAGTGGATGTCAGTAAAATACTAGAGAATTTCACTTCAAACAAAAAGAACACTAAAAAAACTCAGGAAGACGATGTCTACCAAATGCGATTTTACCTAAACTCGCTTCAATTTTCATCTAACGCCTGTGCCGAGTTCCAATTTGTCGGCCAGAGCCTCACCTTTCCACCGACGTCTTTGAGAAATGGAGTTGTACTTGGAACTACAATTCGCTGTCCAATACCATACGCATTTCCCAAAGAGAGCGAGGATGAGGATGTTGGAAACTACTACGTAACCTACTCATTCACACCGGCAATTCATGGTAAATCATGGCCCAAGGATTTAATTGACGGTTTCCGGTTTCAAACAATACTTAGTCGTCCTAAAATACATGGAGAAATGTGGCCTTCACATGATCAAATTGATCAAATCGAGATGTCCGGCTGTAACACAATTCCTTTGGGCTACCGAGCCCTAGGATTTTTCAATGCCGAGCAAATTCTGGAGTGGGAACTAAATTTTCAAGAATGCGAAATAAATTTATTGAGTTCATTTCGCAGTCCACAATGGAGGGCTTACATATTTGCCTCCATCCTATTTCGTGGTTTTATGGCACCCCTAGGGCCACAGGGGGTGGGACTGGAACATATCAGAAATATTTTATATTATATGTGCCACCAGAACTATTCTGGCTGGGAAGAGGAACAACCTGGAGTTCATCTTAGCAAACTGATAGGTCATTTGTATGACTGCCTGAGTCAAGCACAAATGCCAAGTTTTTTTGTGAAGGAGAGGAATTTACTGCAAAGCATTCCAAAACATAATATCCAGTTTGTGCAAGGACATCTTAATCGGATTCGCGAAAATTTAATCGTTTATTGCATTTACGCCTTCCGGAATTTGAAGTATATCAGAAAAGCTGAAACTTATCCTCTTCCTAATTTCCAACGTTTGTATCAAATACTAACATGTGACGACACAGAACTATTAAGAATTGTAAGTAATAAGTAACAAAATACTGCATACATATGCATAATCAAATATAAGATGACGATGTACATAACTTATGAATGTTTTCTTTTTGCTAGGTAAATCCTGTACTGCAAATTCAGAAAGACAGAGAAGATGAAGAAAAACGGGAGAAAGAGCGACAGAGGAGTAGGAAGAGTAAAAAACAGAAAAAGCCTAACCCAATAGAGCAACAGGTAAGTATATATAAGCATACCCACATATTGGCGTATATAGTATATACATACCTACATACTTATACAAGAGAAAGTTACATTGAAATTTTATTTGTTACTTTCAGGATGAGATCGACAAGAACTTCTTTAAGTCACAAAGAGAGATACTGAATAGGCCACCAAGGAAAGATAGGGTGAAAAAAGCCTTAGAAAAGGGATACAGAAGACACGAAAGGGATCTGGAAGCCCGGAAAAAAGCGCAGCGAAAACAGGATAGAGAGGCACAGAGACTCAAGGAGGATCCAGAACACAGATTACCACAAGGAGAAAAAAGGGATTCTATTGACTTAAAGAAAGTACCAGAGATGCCAGCCAAGTTCACAAACATTCGCATTCTTGTTGTGATACAATTTTTCATCAAACACTTCCTAAAAATGGCAAACAAGGCTACTGAATTACAAAACTACAGTCAAGCGACTATGTACGTTCTCCAGATTGACAACTTGTGTGAAATTGCTAAAGCTAGGCAGAGTAAAGGAGATTCGATTGGTATTTTCTCAGAAGAAGAATTTGGAAAAATCAGGGTAATCTATAAAATATTAACTGGTTGTTCTTGAAGCACATTTTAGACTATTTTAAATTTGAATTTGCGAAACCAAATTTCTAATTTATGTATGGTTTATGAATGTAGGCGGAAACGTTAAGATTAGATGGAATTATTGGGAAGGACAAACAGCTTTACATTCTTGCAAAGTTTTCTAATCCGTCATCATCAGCACCTTATTCGCATTTAGCCCCGTCAAGAAGTCTCAATGAACTTTCCCAAGTGAAAAGTTCAGATATGGACTTGCCATCCTTTAAGAGTAACTGGGATTTGAGAAAACTTCCCACTCCTCCACCGTCAGAAAAAGATACTCGTACAACAATAAAGAAAGTAGAGAAACCTAATATTCTTAGTAGTTTACAGTCTTTTGACAGCTTTTCCAATACTCGAATGTCGTCAGAGGCATCTACACCAACTGTCATGTCGCCCACACCCAGGGCTTCAACTGCCGCTGAGAAATACAAAGCACGTAGAAACGAGAGTATAAAATTTGTGAGTCCCGTACTCCCAAAAGACGGTCCACCGCCTGAAACACCTCCCAGGTCCCCAAGTCTACTTTTGTCAAGACAATCTATCAGTCTGGTGGATCTGGATCGTGATAATAGCGATGAACACGAGTCCACAGACTTGTGATTTAAAAAATTTCATTTTTTCCTTATGTGTAAAATATATTACTTATGTATTTAACTAATTGTATGCAATATTACTACGGATTTCATGTATGCTTACGGAAACGCTGTGCTATAACCTTTTGTGTGTCATATGCGCATAATAATATGTCGTATTATAAATGTCAACTTTTTATCGTAAATTATAAAAATAAAAAAAGTTCGTTTACATTACCTTTACACCATGTTCCGAGTAGTAGTCTGCAGTACCCATGCTGCCATACAGCTTGAAATTCATTCTATGAAGCGTTCTCACACATTGTAATAATTCAGACTTGTGCTGTTTGCATGAAAATTCCAAGAAGAGAAAGCGTCTTAATATTCCAACAAGTTAGAACCCTCCGGGAAATGTTTCTGTGTATGTGAATGTCCTTATAAATTATTTGGTTTGCATGTATACCTTGTAGGTTCCTACGGATAATAGGATTGAGCGTTCTGGAATAATGAAACCCGTGCTGATCATTGCCTTTAGGTATGCTTCGTATCTGTTGTCCCCAAAACAAGCTACTTCTCCGGTGGATGCCATTTCAACTCCAAGCATAACGTCCGCTCCTACAAGTATAGTGTGATACGTTAGATACCTATGCTTTCTTTAAGGCTAATGTTTACAAGACAGTAGTGTGAACTTTCACAACTTTTGCAATAATTTTCACACTTTGCATTCATTGAGCACTAAACCTTACCAGCCAATCTTGAAAATGAAAATTGAGGTACTTTCACTCCCACTCGACCGCACCCGCTCATAACATCCACAGGATCGCATCTGTCTCCAACAATTACTTTTGTAGCCGTTGCCACAAAATCGTGGTCCAGTGTTTTTGACACAAAAGGGAAAGATCGAGACACACGAAGGTTGCATTCAATGACACTTAGTTCATTGTCCTGTAAAATAAGAACGTAATATATTGTCTCATTTCTTTCTTCTCCTCTAGTCGCTTCAAAAACATTTCTTTTACAATATAATAAATATTTTAAATGCATGCCTTAAGTGTACCTTTGCAATCAATTGGATATTTAATGGCCCAGTTACTTCTAAGGACCTCGCGATGGCGTTTACGATCGTTTTAATTTTGACGAGTGTTTCCTCATTCAAATCCTGTGGAGGCGTGACAAGAGTTGCATCTCCAGAGTGCACACCAGCATTCTCAACGTGTTCAGACACTGCCATACACATGATTTCACCTTCCCTTGCAATAGCATCAATATCGATTTCCTGTCAAAAAATAAATTGTCTATAATGCACAAGCCCCATTTTCTCTCCAATTAATTATCATTATTTTCATTTCCATCATAAACAATCAAAGCAAATATTTACAATTCCGGCCGACATACCTTGGCCTCTGTAATATATTTCGAGATAACAACTGGCTTGTCTTTATTCAGCTCGGCACAACTCAATAAGTATTTTTGCAAATCCTGTGCACTGTGTGCCACCAGCATGGCTTTTCCGCTGAGTACATAAGATGGTCTCACTAGACACGGATAGCCGACGTCATCGCAAAACTCCTCTGCTGACTCGTAACTAATCAGTTCCTTCCACCTACACATCAAAAAACAGGACGGAGATGGAAATGTGTAGCATCGAATTGAACAAGGCATAAATTACCCATGGGATAGCTATGTAAGAGAAAGCAGATCAGTCGTAAAATATATTAACGTCCATAATAATAAGCACCTTGGTTGTGATATCCCAATTCTGTCAAGCATTCTCGAAAACTTGAATCGATTCTCAGCGTTATCAATGCTCTCCGGAGATGTTCCAAGAATCTTGGCGTTTTGTCTATGTAAGTCCATCGCAATATTATTTGGAAGTTGGCCACCCATGCAGAGAATGACTCCTTCTGGGTTCTCCAAGTTGTATATATTCATTACCACCTACGCATACAGAAAGAGGATACAGTTTGTTTTTCTCCACGTATTATTATCATTAATGGACAAGTATCACTAATGGATAAGGCGGTGTGGTGGCGGTGGTGAGTAATGTGTTTACAGGAAACCATATACTGTCATCCATTATTTTCCCAAGGGAAAAATTCTAATACTGGGTCATTACTACATTATTATACCATACTATTATACCTCAAAGGAGATCTCATCAAAATACAATCGGTCACACATGTCGTAGTCCGTGCTGACAGTTTCAGGGTTATAGTTGACCATTATCGTTTTCTTTTCCAATTTTCGCAACTCTTTTATGCAGCCAACAGCGCACCAGTCAAACTCAACGGAACTTCCTATACGATAGACGCCAGATCCTAAACAACAAAAGAGCGGAGAAAGTTAGCTCTGTACTTTCTTGAGAATGTGGGATGCTGATGCAACAACAGAGCATCAAGCAGCAAGCTCGTTTTTTTGCGTAAGCTTAAGTAAAAAGCTTTTTTGTTGCGTACCAATGACCATGACATGCTTTCCGGGAAATTCCAGATCATGTTCGTATGCATTGTATGACAAGTAGAGATAGTTAGTCGAGGCAGGCCATTCCGCTGCAACTGTGTCTATTTGCTTTACGAATGGCATAACTCCTACAAGTTTAGAGAAAGAGAACGAGATTATTTTCATGATGCCCATATTATCTTCTATAACATTATAAAGAATCATAGAAATGCTCAATATCATCCACTTTTGTTGAAATAAAATTGGTGACATAAAAAGTCATATAAAATCCTCTTATTTCTTGAGTCCAATATCAGCCTACTTTCTCCTCCTTATTTCAACTTATTAGGCTTCCAGGCTTGATTTGCACTACTTATTTCGCTCATATAATGAAATCTCACCCCATTTTCTATCCTTTTTTACAACATACTACTAACTTACCAAACTCTTCTCGAATATTTCTGACAGCTAGCTTGGTGCTCTTGACAAAGATGGCAACTTGCTCATCAGAGAATCCCAATCGTTTTGCATCTAGAAGGATGCTCCGTCCAAGTTGTTTTGGGCCAAGGTTCTCCAATCGCATTTGGAAACTTATGATATTTTTCATCTTGTAGAGAAACCACCTATCGATTTTAGTCAACTCATACAGTCGGTCAATGTCATAGCCTGTTTTGAGAGCAGCTGCCAATACAAACATGCGCTTGTCTGTTGGGCACTCAAGCTCCTGTCAAAAATGTATCAATGAATTCTGTCAATATGGTGGCAAATGCCTTTACAATCTCACAAAGCACACAATCGAACTTCTATATTTTCGTCCTTCGGGCCACCCTCAGATGTCATTATGTGCAATTTGAGTACAAAATGTTCACACTGTGAAATCAATATATGTAATTTGTATTTATATTGTGTAATAACCTGCTCGGAAACACGAAACTCAGAGTCAGGGTCAAATCCAAGAATGTGTTCATCAGTCATCCGAAGGGCCTTTTGGAAAGCTTCTTCAAATTTCCTTCCAATAGCCATAACTTCTCCAACACTCTTCATTGAGCTGCCAATCTATATGCATATTTCAATGATCGTCAACAGGCCAAGCATCCAATTCGATTATTTATGGCTGTTAATGAAGATATTATATTGCAACAATTTTATTACCTTCGTGCTCACTCCAGAGAACTTTCTAAAGTCCCAATGCGGAACTTTTACCACACAGTAATCTAAAATTGAATGAATTAAGTTAGCATTAAATGGAAAATGTAAAATGAATGAATGAAATAAATGCCGTATTTATAAAATTACGTTAATTTACCTAAACTTGGTTCAAAGCATGCCGTGGTGCAGCCTGTCACAGAATTCTTTAGCTCAACTAGGGATTTTCCCAGAGAAAGTTTTGCTGCAACGTAGGCTAAAGGATATCCGGTTGCTTTGCTTGCCAGTGCAGAGCTTCTAGACAATCTAGCATTAACCTGAATTCAAAATAAAACAATGATAGTTTATTTCGTAATAAAACATCAGAGTGCAATCATTAGAACAAATAGCTTCATGAATTTTCCTTGCTTCGAACGAAAAGAGGAGGAGAGGGGAATATGACCAGTTTACACTTTTACCATGCCTTGCATGAAAAAAATAAACCAAACAGTAAAAGAAGAGATACGTGCAATTCAATGGATATATGTTATGTTCTGCACGTTTCGTACTCATCCAACTTTACTTACACGTTCAAGTTTATAGAGTTTTTATCGTAAAGCATAAGAAAGCAAGAGACCGGATTAATAAACCATTCCTTTCCCCATCACATCCCACCATCTTCCCACATGTGTGTAAATACATACTCGTATTTAAAGACATCTTGCAAAAATAAAAAAAGTACTGACCTCAACGATGTAATATTGATCGGAATGAGGACAAAGAGCATACTGAATATTGCATTCTCCCACAACATCCAAATGTCGGATGACTTTGAGTGCTGTCGCTCTTAGCATGTAATAATCATGATTGCTTAGCGTTTGACTTGGAGCGACCACGATAGACTCTCCCGTGTGAATGCCAAGTGGATCCACATTCTCCATGTTGCAAACCTACAAAGAAACACCGTTACCCATAAAAATTTAGGTGAAAAAATCATCAGCCTCAATATATATTTTTTTCCTATTCATCATAAAAGTTACAAATTTTTCTTGTGAAAAATTTATAAATGAAGGAACAGGACTGACACATAACATGACATGTGTACAAACCAGTCAAAAAAGTTTGAAGTTGTAGTAATGGCATTAATAATAGCTGATGATGGAGATGCACATGCATTTTTTCAAGTTCTTTCTTACCGTGACACAGTTGTCATAAGCATCTCGTACCACTTCATACTCCACTTCTTTCCAACCCTTTAGTGATTTGTCAATGATCAACTGATTAGAAATGGCTAGAGCTTGCACAGCTAGAGCTCTTAGTTGTTCTCTGTTATCGGCAAATCCCGATGACAGACCTCCAAGACAGAAGGCAGCACGTGCCAAAACCGGGTAACCAAGCTTTTCTGCTGCTTCCAATGCCTATAAACGCAAATTGTTATGCATTAAGTAGGTAGGTACAGATTCATTAGTAAATGGTCTTGATTGGAATATATAGCAGTTAATTGGAAGATTACATGAGCATAAAGGACATTCTCATTAATCTTTATTACTGAACTTCTTAGTAAAAAATATTTTCTGCATGCAGAACAACAGCCGCACTCATAAATAATTCAATCGAATGTGCGCATATACTACACTATATACATTGGGATGAAAGTGGTTTAAATTTTCATCTAAAACAAGAGCATACCCGAGGGATCTCCTTGACTTTAGCAATTGCAGCTGGGGACGGGCACGTTTTCGCAATGAAGCTGGTAATTTGTTCTCTAATTGGAGACTGTTGGCCCTTTTGCGACTTTGAACTTTTTATGGAGTCAATGAAAATGTCAAACAGAAATTCCAAATCTTGTGGTCCTGCAGTGTGCTCAGGATGAAATTGAACACTGGAGAGAAAGCAATTTTAAATTAACAACTTTCATTAACTGCATTCATTCATTTTACTTTCATGACCAACTTTGAATTGGAGTAATAAATTATTATCGTATACGCATACCTAAAAACGGGCAGATGGGCGTGTGCAATTCCTTCGTTAGACACGTCATTGGCATTGGTAAAAAGTGGATTCCAATCCTTTGGAAGTTTGCTGGCATCTACAGCATAGCCATGATTTTGGGATGTAATGTAGCATCTGCCCGTTCCTTCGTGGATGCAAGGTTGGTTGTGACCACGATTTCCGTACCTTTATACGTGTAAACATTTCCACATTTATATCCACCATTTTAAAGCAATAATAATACGAATACGTTTATTGCGAAGACGTTTAAGGCATAACAAAATGTCGTAAATGTCTGTGAACTTACTTCATTTTGTATGTTGAACAACCGGCCGCAATTGCCAAAAGTTGATGACCCAGGCAAATACCAAATATTGGCTTGACCTTTGGCTTTTGTAGAAGCTTTTGTAAATTGGCAATAGTATCCGTGCACATTTGTGGATCGCCAGGACCATTGCTAATAAAAAGCCCATCATACTTGCTGTCATCATCAAACTTGTGATTCCAAGG
>JAHZMV010002531.1:0-16487 GCA_027743765.1 Coecobrya sp. COE2 | reverse complement strand
TTAAACACTTTTTTGTACTTCTCTTGAACACGTTCGGCGAGCTTCTTACTCTCCTGTCTGTTTAATTGAACACGAACCATTTTGGCAAAATTGAAGATTCACAGCTTGTAGAGAATTAAAAACTCTATTTAATCGCAGAAACAAAAAATCATAGCGGGCATCAGCTGGACAGCGTGAACAAAGGAAAACATATGGTCACTCTAATTCCCTATTCTTTATTTTTAAGGTGGTACCGTTCTTACGGATGCTGCTGAAAATATTTTCCTCCGACCTTCTTGCTGAAATTGGTGAACTCATCATTTCAACATATTAGGCTAATAACAAAAGTAGAATCAGGATGTAACTACCTATTACGTACATGTACGGAATTATGGAATATATATTTTCTTCGTTTTGAACTATAGATAACTGCAATCGTGAGACAATATTGGCCTCCTACCATCGAGCAATATAAATGTCTTTAAATTATTTGACAAATCTGATCCGTTAAATGGCAATCAAATATATATTAATGTAATTGAGTTGTCTAATTGAATCTAATATATTGTAGGTCATCTAACGTCAATCCTGATTGCCTATTTGTCTTTAGTGGCTATGAAAATTATACCACCGGAAGTGAACTAGTGACCCTACCGAAAAATTTAACATCGTGCGTTATGGTGATCTGTGGTTTATTGACCGAATATAAAATAATAAGTCTAATTATGTAAAAACCCATTTAATTTTTCACTTCGCCAAGTAAGTTAAAATTTAAACTCAATCATATTGAAAGATTTACTTAGCTATTTAATATTTTAATATTTTAATTAATATTAAAACCACTATTTCCTACTTTTGATTGCTCAAACCTGAATATATACATGTAGGTAGTAGGTAACCGGGTTGCGACAATTTACATAGTCATAATACCTTGTCGAAATACATACATACATAAAAGTATATTTTAATATTTATAGTAACCTACATAGTGCTAGTCAAAAACATTTTAGATAGTACTGCTGATAAGAATTAAGCAATCTAATTAAAAATATCATTTGCTCGATATGTAATTTGGTATAATAATTTATTCAAGTATGACGAGGAAGGAAGAGATTAAATTTTCCTTCACCTCACACAAGTCGAATACGTCTGAGGGCAATCACATAATTTTTAGGCATACTTCCAGACGGAAGTCTGAAACATGGCGTTCAAAGATTTTGAAATTCTTGCTTTCCGTTTAATTTCCACCTTCCACGCCTACCTGTGGCCATTTGCTTTGAAAGTTGACTACACAAATTCTAAACTCTTCTTCACTACCCCTTCATGGAAATGGATTCCTTACACACTTGCGATGATGCTTGGTTTGCTCGTTGGATGTATAAACCTAACCAGAGTAATTCAATACTTGCTGCATGCTACACCGGAATATCAGCCAATCAACGTCCTAATATTTTTTCTCACTGGATCATTTCTTGTTGGTATGGTTGTGGGAACATCGATTTGTTTTAAATTCAGGCATGCTCTTCTCTCCATGTTCAATGAAATAATAGAAATTGCTGATGACATGGATCAAGGTAAAACATTACAAAAAATTAAGTTTAAGTGACAATAAAATTAATTGTACGTTTTACGTTTTCTAGAATACCCGCTCCGCAACAACATTCGACAAAGTCGGGATGTCCTGCAGCCAGATGTAATGCTCACCTTAATTCTTGTCTCGGTCGGATCACTACAACCACTCATTATGTCAATTACAGCGCTATACACAAATTGCGATTGTGCGTATTTCCTAATGGAAGAAATACTTCCTAACATAAAATACAGAAGCAATGCCACAATCCACTTATCATTACTCATTCGATTTCTTGCCACTTACGTCGTCGCTGTCGAAATGTACAGAACGATGATGATGATGAGTTGCTGTGCTTTGATTACGATGGACAGGACAAGCACAATTCTCACCATCATCATAACCCGAATCAGGGATTTCGGGGGATTCTACAATTATTACACCAGTGGCAGGCTTTTATATAAAAAGGTAGAAATTCCAATTAATGCTAGTATCTATATGGTAATGACAACAGCATTTTGGGGATTGGTATTTTGTTGCTTTGTTACGGTAAAGTTTACTGTCAAAGAGATAACACTTCCGGTGTATGCTTTGTTCTCAACAATTGCAGTAACCTTAATTGTTGCACACGCCACTGTGCTTCCATTACTTTGTTCTGCAGTGGAAATGAGTATATGTGCAGTAAAGGTTCACTTTCTCAGGGTAAAATTTGCGTACGCTAGAGGTAGAACTAGAGAGAGGAGAAAGCATCTGATGTGTGTAAGGGCTACAGCGCCAGTTACCTTGAAACTATCTACCTTTTGGATTCTGGATGATGGATTTGTTGGCGAGTACTTTTGGTTGATTCAGGAGCGCACTTTTGATGCAATTTTGTTGTAAAATGGATAATATGTAGCGTATTATCTTTCTAGGATATTTTCCCTTAATATCTAATTCGTATAGTACAACGACAGTGTATATTGTATAAGAAAAAAATTAAATATTCTTAGAGTCCCAAATGTAAATGTAAATTATCTAAATGTCCGAAAATCTTCACGTTAGCACCACTAAACCGTTTTGGAAGAAATATGAAATACATATATTATGAATTTAATTTTCCTGCGGGTATTTTTTGCTGAATAAATATTATGAATAGACATAATTAAGTTCCGTTGATTATAATATGGCATTAAGTGGTACTATCATGACATACTGAATGGACATCTAACTAATAAGACACTGATTATTTCTAACTATGGAGCAACCGATCCATGATATCAATTATATTATGGAATTATAAGCAATGTTTAGGTATTGGCGCGATGTGTCACAATTTCAATTCTTGTGAGAATTATCTACAGTCCTATTTAGAAATTGGGCATTTGTTATTTATCA
Source organism: Coecobrya sp. COE2 (assembly GCA_027743765.1). Lineage (NCBI taxonomy): Eukaryota > Metazoa > Arthropoda > Collembola > Entomobryomorpha > Entomobryidae > Coecobrya > Coecobrya sp. COE2. The sequence continues at coordinate 13,564 of JAHZMV010002531.1, read as the reverse complement.
TTCATATTACTATGCCGTATGCTGATAATCCATATCGAAAAAGTTTCTAAATATTTGTAAAGGATTTAAACCAAATTCCCATTAATAGTTTACATTAGATTTGCCAGGAATATTTATTTCCTGCCTTTATTAACCGAAATTGTTTACCATCAGTTTCATGTAATGTGTACGTATGCATTCCTATGGAGGTGTTCAGTCATTACATAGATATTATCTGGATTTTAGGAATCTTATCACTAATGCAAAAATAGTCAAATGGGCGGTTTTACTTGCTGCTGTAAATGTTGTCTGATGAAACATTAACAAATGAGTCATAATTTTATCAACACCTCGCAGAATGTGAATAAACGTTATGCGGTTGTTGAAATTTGACAATCAAAAAGCAAACATTAGTCATGCTGTATATGTAAGATAAACGAGTGCATTCAAATATCCATAGATTTCCATAAATATAAATAGCCAACAGTATTCGAATCATAGTTCTCATCCTGGTGGCTTTCCTTTTTCACTTTCATCATTCATTCATCTTATACAATGGCAGCACAAAGTTCAGCAGTACTTTCAAATCCGAGGTATTTTTAACAAACTTGATTTTGAGCATTCTGCAGATGTATTATTAATTAGTTTTAAAATTTTGTTTACTATTTTGCAGTGACTATTTGTATCATTATACGGATGAAAAGGGGGCAAAGGCCATCGCGAAAAGCGGATATATCGAGATGTCTTCGCGAAGTGGCGATGTCGCTTATGGACAGGCTGTTTATTTGACAGCATTGCCAATGAGTAGTACAGATCGGGATCTCATAATCAATAACTGGGATGATCAACAAGGTATATTGTTCAATAAGGCTTATGTAGCAAGAACAGAATTTTGCATTGCAATTCCCAAGTCAGCCATTCCTGAAGCAGAAAAGATGTCCTCAGGAAAACGAGATGTGTGGATATATCGTCAAAGACTTTCACTTAAAGGGAAAGCAGTGACGGTGCTACAAAGAAAGTAGAAGCTTTTACAAAGCATGTTTAACTTACATTTTTATGAGGCGTACGATCATAGTATCAGTTTTCGCCTTTTAAACGGTCATTACACTTATACTAGAAAGAGCTATGAAGTCACTCTCGTGGTTCCCAAGTAAAACGGTTAATTTCTTCTTGTGGCCATTGAAATTGTTAGCATGTTTTTTATCCCAATCATTGAGAATAAATGTCAAATATTATAAATAAATATTAAGTTTGAGACAGTCATTCCAATTACAAACTATACTTTATTCCGTATGGCGTATGCATGTAATAATGATATTCAGTAAATCATTAAGGATATTTATTATATGCATATTAATGTTTTGCTAGAATGTTTAACTTACATTTTTATGAGGCGTACGATCATGGTATCAGTTTTCGCCTTTTAAACGGTCATTACACTTATACTAGAAAGAGCTATGAAGTCACTCTTTCGTGGTTCCCAAGTTAAACGGTTAATTTCTTCGTGTGGCCATTGAAATTGTTAGCATGTTTTTTATTCCAATCATTGAGAATAAAATATCAAATATTATAAATAAATATTAAGTTTGAGACAGTCATTCCAATTACAACTATACTTTATTCCGTATGGCGTATGCATGTAATAATGATATTCAGTAAATCATTAAGGATATTTATTATATGCATATTAAAGTTTCGCTTGCTGGAAACTCATTCATCATTATCCTTCTCTAGTATTTAGCTCTGATCAGTTATCATTAAATTGTTACGTTGAATATTTACTGAACAGTAAAAATCCACAACCCATTTTAATCCCACAAATTATTTGCAGTTTACTTCTTATCATGAGTGCTTCCATTCATCAAACAAGCGCATGACATACTTGCTTCTATGAGTCAGATTTCAGATTGTGATAATAGTGTTATCACACATTACTCATCCCTGTTTCATTTCAGATGTTACATGTACCGTAATAACCAACATAAAATTATTCATAGTCGATTTCAGATTCTGTTGAGTTTCTCGAAATGCACCATTAATTTCATTGAAACAATTTATTTCTAGAGCTCCTATTGGAGATATAGGTTCACAACTAATACAAAAGTCGCTACATATTTTATAAAACTGCGGTTTGAAGCATGGGAGCCCAAGCTTCGGTTTTGACGAATCCAGAGTAATTTTGATAACTAACTCCTAGCGACAATTTAATTATGTCAATTATTTAACAGTGGCATTATTTTTGATAAACCTTTTATATTTTCTAGCGACTATCTCTACCATTATACAAACAAGGCAGGAGCATAAGCGATTCGAAGCAGTGGATACATTGCTGTGTCATCCCAAAGTGGTGGAGACGCTTTCTGTGGAGATGGCGTCTAGCTAACAGCAATTCCACCGAGCAGTTCGGATTTTAAAATCGTATTGAATAATTGGGACGACGGAATAGCAGCATTGATGGATGAGGACGTGATTAAAAGAACGGAGTATTACATTGCTATTCCCAAATCATCCATTCCAAAAGTAAAGCAGGTAGCCAGTATGGCCATAGATAAAGGAGATGTTTGGTTGTATCCTACCAAAATAGAACTCGCTGGTAAAAATGTTAAAATACTTGGAAGAAAATAGCTTTCACAAGGTGCTTATGCTATGAAAATTTTTGCAGCATTTACTGGTAAATATTTATTAAACTATATTATTTCAATAATCAAAATAAATTTACTAATGTTACCAACCTGAATTCATTGTTAGTCTGCTCCAAATTTATAAAACTTCAGAAATATTTATGAAAATAAAAGTTAGCCATCTTCATGAAAATCCCGTTAGAAGCACATATCCCACCATGTACTTATTTTAAATATTTAAATATTGACTGATCATATTTTAATATTTAGCATTAAACTGTTAACACCAAAATCAAAAATGTCGCAAAAATGGATTATATGCGGTAATAATTTAGAAAAAATTACAATTTTACGTAGCAATAACAAATAAAAAGTAATGTTTTATTTAGGAGGATGTGATGCCGTTTATCATTTTGAAATCACTTCAAAAAATTTAGCTGGTCTTAAAATAAAATAAAATGTGTTGCTAGATCCATTAAAATGTGTTGTATATTAGACATCCAAAAAATCATACTTCCACATGACATTTTATGCAAGTTTTCAAAACCTGTTCAAACTTTGGATAACAACGCGGTTAGTGGAACCTCTGTAAATTTCCGTGGTGTCATTAAGGTTTTAAAATGATCTCGCTTCTCGGGATGTTGTAATAAATAATTCTCAACATCCCTTTCGCAAAAGTTGGCATCAGGGCTCTCAACACTGGAATTTTGTAAAATAAAATGTTTCCTTGAGGACAAAAATTATTAATCAAGGTAAAATATATTATTTCATTAATATATACATACACAGGAAAGTATCGTTGCATTAACTCTTCATAGATCCTTAGATCTTCATCGCTGTGTACACAGAATACGACTCTGTCAACCTGCAAATTTAATAAATATAAAATTATTTTAGCACTAAATAGACTGGAGATTCCAATTTACAAATGGTTTGACCATATGATTATACTTTGTCGTGGTGTTCTTCTAAAAATTTGCGAGTTTCAAGAAGAGCAATATGTGCTGCGTTCTGGGGATCAAAGCCATAAATACCTGTGCTAATGCACGGGAAAACCTATGAATAATAATTAAATAAGCATAGTTTATAAATTGACTTTATGTATATTGCATTGATCATAAAATGGAAGAAATAATTAATTTACTTACGATTGATTTCAGCGAGTGCTGGATCATCAATAAAAGGGAATTTTTATAGCTCCTTGCCAAATCGAAGGGGCACTGGTTCATTGGTCCAACGGTGTGAATTATATCTGGAAAACATTCAATAATAAACAATTAAAATATAATTTTGTAAATTTAAGTTTGTTTTCTTTCTTAAATTTCATTTTACGGTTGAGTGTAGGGTTTACTGATATAGCGTGCTCCAAAATTTCTAAATAATTAAGCATTCAACTGTTCATCAACGGTAATATTATTCTTAAACTATTTAAATATGTAAACATACCTGGATTCTCTGGAGTAAGTTTCCTCATGTAGAAATACCTTGTCCATGTCAACATGGATAAAATTGATGTAGTCGCCATTGTAAATTTTGAAAATTCAAGATGAATATTTTCAGTCTAGTTGATTGTTAACAAATATGATGAAACATTTGAAGATGCGTTGCTTCAATTTGCACAGCTGAAAGTAGTGTATTACTTTATCTGGAATGTTTTCAGATATACTGCACTTGTATGAGTCATGGATAATAACGACAAAACTATGAAGTGTGAAAAGATGTACGACACACACATTACTTTTTGCGTATTACGTTTAATGTAATGTATTATGTTGAGCAAGTAAGCAAACAAATTGGTGAAAATGTACGTGCTTATACGACATAGTTTCTAAGTTATACCATACTTCTTATCAGCCATACTTTATATATAATTTTTGCTCATTATATAAAAGTTGAAGTTAGATCATACAGTGTAGTTCCATGCAGACCAATTTCAACATCTATACTGGTTTTTTTTGCGGTGGTCTGTTTATGCTTGTGTACCTGCTATATGATATACTGTTTTATATGAATATTCTGGAAAATACATCTATTAACTTATGCACAAATACACATTTGGCATTGATTATCAATTCACATATTTGTTACCACTTGTGGTTTTGCTGCACATAAGCATTTACAGTTTCGTGAAAGTACTTGTATTCCTCGTATGAGAATGGAATAGCATCAAAGGATAACAGTATTACAGGGGAAAATGTATGAAGCCAAAGTGCAGCAATTTAAGTGAATGAAAAACGTTTTTAATCTAATTGTTTCGTTTTGAACGCTGTGAAGAAATTGCTGTGAAGTGGGATTAAATGCTGATTATTGCACATTTTATGTGCTTCATTGAAGCAACAACAGTTATACATAAAAACTTTCCATTTGTCATCATTTTGTAGTAAGAAGTACAGTAATGGGTGCATAATAAACCTCGCATCCTGTCTGAATTTGATAACCATAGGACATCATAAATATGCTGGTATAACACCCACACTCAATGTGTCTCTACATTATGAATCGTATTGTTTGTCTGTCTGCCCATTCCTCTTTTTCTATTAAAACGAATCTACTAGATAAAGTTATTATGAGTAAATTGAAATATGGTTCATTTATTTTAGCAGCTTTTGAGAATAATTAGCATGCCTGGTGGCTAGTTTTTAAAGGCCTGTTTTAATTTAATATTTTTTAGAAATAAAATCTGTCATTTTATATACGGGTATATCTTCATGTGTTGCAATTTGGTGTACAATTTTTCCTGGTTATTTATCAGGCTGCGATATTTTATGTGTTTAGCTACATGATACTGAAGGCTTACATACTACAAAGAGGCTGAAAACAGGATTATATTTTGACTCATCTCAGTCTACAAATAATAGCCTTATCAGCTAAATCGCATCCTGTCGTTGTATTTTTTGCGAGATGTGCAATTTGGTGGTGTAAAAATGGAATGGCTATAAATAAATTGACTTTTTTTTACCTAGAACTAGCTTTCACTTACCTACCAACCCGCGAAAACTGTACTGGTAACTCTAATCTGACATCTTTGGAAAGTATTTTTAATTTATTTTCTATCTTCGCCTTTTCAACATAATGGGAGGACAAACTTCCTCATTTGAGGGTGATAGCGGGTAACTAAAAATTTCAATCATAAGAATTTAACCATATTAATTGTATAGTGATAATTTTATTTTATTCGAATAACCTTCAAAATTAATATCTTTCCTGCTTAGTGACTATCTCTACCATTACACGGATGCTGAAGGGGCAAAGGCTATTGTGAGAAGTGGATATATTGAGGTTTCCTCAAGTGGTCGGGATGCTGCCTTTGGAGAGGGCGTCTATTTGACCGCAATCCCGCCGACAAGTTCCGACTATGAAATTGTACTTAATAATTATGATGACGGAGCTGCCAGATTAAGCAACCCCTCTGCTATAGCCAGGACAGGTTATGTCATTGCCATTCCTAAATCTTCCATTCCTGGAGTGGAGCAAGTGTCAAGCGGAAAACGGGACGTATGGCTATATCGCCGGAAACTCACACTTGCCGGAAAGGGAGTTAGGGTGTTCCAGAGGAAATAATGTACACTGCAAAATTGCTTTCGTAAGCTTAAATCTAGAAGACTCTTTGTTTATAAATTAAAAATACATTGACTTGATCATTTATCGCACAAAATTTACGTTGATGGTTTTTTTATTTATTTCAGTTTCAAGGACAATATTTTTCATCAACTATTCAGTATGAGTCAAGCTGATATTTTTTGCCAAATTTTTGTATATTTCTGGGAGAATAAAATGTCAAATTTCATGGACCTAGATAATTTTCGGCCTAATTATTTTTATTCTGGCATAATCAATTTTTTGCTGGACTAGATTCTAATGACAAAGACCTATTTTATTTTCAAAAGGTTAAATCGTATTGAATTTCATTTCTGATTGCCACAAATCACTTATTCGTCAAATGCGACATAATTTGTAACAACAAACCACATTTCATACGGTTACAGTAAAGTTATATTTAGCTCATCATTGTGAAACATCCTAAAATGTAGATTAATTGCCATCCAAAAACCTACAAATGATCAATTAGTAGTATTTCGGCGGCACATAATTGTTAATTTTCATTTTCTGCAGACAGTTATTTTGACATTGAAACTAAATGGCAGTTTTGTTTAAATAATTTTGTTCCAGCCACGTCCAGTTCAAATGAAAAAAATGGAAAGCAATGAGCTGGTCTGATTGACTGTGAGACAGAACAGCAGTTTTTTTAAAAATCAAATTGATTATAAAAGGATATTAGCTAATCTGACAAATTTATTTTTGAATCCAAGTTGCGACGTACCTCTCATACGAATAGAAAACTATTGATAGTAAAAAGATCGGAGAATTAATAATCTTTGAAATTGTTTGACATTTTGTTGTTGAAAAACAGTATTTTTTTCATTTTTTCAATATTCACCGCGCAACAAAATGCGTCGCATTGTGTTCATTTGTCAATTATTATTTACTTATACAAATAATTAGGTTTTATTCCTGAGCTAAAATTGCTCCAGATGTTGACTTTGTTTTTTTTAATTTAAAGTTTTGATTGAACATCTTAACAATTATATATTGTAACATCTTATGAAACTTCCAATTAATTTGTATTATTAAACCAAAAACGAGAAAATGGGTTTGTAATTTCTTCTTATTATAAAAGTAATAGTTAGTTAAGTAAACTATAATTGAATCTTTGAAGTTATTAATTTAAAAAAAATCTAGTTTATTTCAAACCAAATCGAAATATACATATTTTATGAGCGCCCTATAAAAGAGCACAGGTAAACCTATTATCCAACCAAACACATAATTACTTTGTGACCCATTCCCGCAATTATTCTTCGTATATGTAATTGAAATCAAGCAAAAAAACTGCTGGAAAAGTTATTAACCCAAAATATCAAGTTGACATGGCAGAAATTGAACACGCGTAGACTATATGAAGGAAGTCGCCTACTTGGCTACCAGCCAAGCATATAATCTAAATTTATATTGTTATCCATATCACAAAATCCACTAATTTTTTAAATAAATTCCAACAAACATAGAAAAATGTGCGTCAGTCGTACCTACCAAATGTGGTCAAGTAGGCATAGGAAACCATACTGTGGAAATTTCTTTTAAAAATTAATATCAAGAAAATTATATTTCCATAATCACAAAGATGGATAACAACAGCGCCGTCACCCCATTTCTCCGATATTCCATGATAGTTTACAAACATTCCTTTGGCTTGATACCACCCGTATTCGGGGATTTGATTCTGGACCAAGATGGAAATATTAAAATCCAGCGATATAAAATATTTTCTAACCCAATCCGTTTCATCTGGACATTTGTCTGTGTTTTAACTAGCGTACTATTTGTGCCTGCATCGACGTTCATTCTATTGAAAAAATTATTCGACCCAGAGAACACAAATCTGAGGATATTTGAAATTCTCGTTATTATCATTAGTCTGTCCTCGGTTACGCAGTGGCTCTCATCTCTCAAAACATTTTCGGAAAATATTTCAGTGGCGCATTTCTTTGACGACTTTTTGGCAAATGGAATATATATTGGTAAGCCTAAATAAATTTATTTATCAGTAAAATTATTCGTAACTATTTTATTTAAAAATTTAATAAATTTTAATCCAGGCACTTATGTTACTCAACCGGCATTGGATTTTGGTGGATTCCTAATGTTTGTCCTCAGCTTAGGTATGGTAGTGTTTATCACGCCAACTCCTACTGCCCTTGCGTTTATAAACTTAAATCCTCACTATGCAATAATCAGAGAACTTTTTGTGTTTAGCGATACTAGCTACATGGAAAAGCTCGTTTTAAAAATAGTGTGTTTATTTTTTATCAACATGCACTTTCTCATATTTTTCAAATATTTGTTTCTACTTTTAATTCATCTATTATCTATTGGTAGTCACATGAGGAATCATATAAAAACTTTACAAGTACGAAATCACATTTCCGAAGAAAGGCACATTAGAATTTATGTACAGGCTCGGGTGTTCATGATGGTTATACGGAGCCATTTTTCAGAACTTATTTTATATTCTATCACGTGGAGTCAGTGCTACTCAACATTTCTTGCGTGGTGTGCCCTCAGATGTACTGAAATATTGCCTGAATTTTTGGTTTTTGGAGCAGCTTTTGCTTTTTTTCTATCGGTAGCCTTAATAATTTTTTTGTTAACTATTATGATGTATGCAAGGCTTCACAGTGTGGAATATGTGGGGATGATGAGAAATAGGTATCACACTCATGATAGAAGAAAGAGGGGATATTATTATACGGTGAAATGGCGTGCTCAACAGGAACTTTTAATTACTTGCGGAAGTCATTTCGCGGTTAGTAAGGATGCTATTATCAGTTATATTACTGTATTGAATACGAATATAACAAATGCTGTGTTATTAATAATTCCGTAGTTCATTAACTTTACATGGTTTTGTAATATGGTTTAAGAGAGAAAAGAAAATTAATTTGGAAATCAATTCCACTCCAAATTACTTATTTAAAAAGAGTTTATGTAAAATATTGAATTTTGAATCCCAAAAAGCTATTAAAAACAATTAAAGTTTATATACGTCTCCATGATCCCTACCTATTGGTGTAATTGTTTTTCGAAATATGTTTTTTATAAAACTTAATTAACTAAAATACACAGAAATGTATCGAGGAAATGTGTTAGAAAAATTCTAACTGAATTAAAATTTAATTTGTAAAATCTTTATTTAAATATAATGTATTTCCAGCTTAAAAATAAACTGTTAAATCAGATAACCAAATGAAATTAATTAAACCATATCAGTAGAGTGAAACGTCATTGTTTGGGGTCATGGGTATGGGGGAAATGGGGAATGCACTGTAGTGTTAGACGCAGTAAATTCTAGTGAGGAGAGTGAGTTCAGGTCGACAATTCGTATTGAGGTTCGACTGAGTTATCATAGTGACTACTTTGTTCACAAGTATGAGTCTACTAATTACATATTGAGTTTAATATATCTTTTCCAGATAGAACCGGTAACCAGTTGGCTCGCGCTATTTAAAGATTAGTTCGTTTTACTTCTAGTACGTAGGGTTCCTTCAATCATTTTTTTGGACAACTATGAAAAGCTTAAATTAAAATGTATTAAATAGGTTTTGATATGGATGGGGCATTATTACCAATACACTAGCATATGGTCCTCACAAATATTAATTGTATTTTTAAACCTTCTAAAATAAGTATTCGACTATATTTCCAGCTACCATACTGAGGCATTATCCAGAATGCACAGGTATTTTATACATTCTCAATAAAGCGTGTTGATTAAATATAGCTGGAAAAATGTGCTCGTTTCTTATGTCGTGTAACTAATATTTTATTTCAACGTTGCTAAATATACTCCTACAAATGTCAAATAGGTAATCGATTTTTATATACTTTGCCGAGTTTTCATTTCACTGAACTACTAAACGCCTTACCTTTCTCTGCTGCAATATATACGTAGCAGTATATTCATAATTTACGGTTACGTTTAATATTCCCTATCATTCCTACTTAAAACCTTATGTTATTCAGGCATAAAATGTATTCCTCATCTAATTAACTTACAATAGAAGATCCAAAATCAATCCTCACCAAAAAAGGCAACCATGTTATGTATAATAATATTGCTGTCGTCCTTACACATTAACAGCGTTTCTATGTCTTCACCATCACCACACTTTTCCACAGATTTGTCCATATTTTTCTCCAGTACTCTCAAAGGATGCCACCATACCATCGCGATCGGATCTCATCAAATTCATTCCTCAGACACACTAGTTAATCTAGCGACTTATTACGAGACAAATCCAGAGTCGTTGTCAACCATTATCGTACTCAACTACTTTTGCAAGGCGCGAGGTAGTGACGGAGAAATTCGTGAATTAAATCTTTCCACCATTTCCAAGATAAATCACAAGCCTTACCGCAAAAATTACAATACCAATTGCTTCGCAAGTATATTCCTAATTGAAACTACAGAAGACCTTACCGTGGTATTTTCCTATTTTCTCGTGGAAATAGCTGTCAACAATGAGGATCCAAACTATGTCATATTTTGGGATAACAGCCCGTCCGAAGCCATAACACAAAACACTTGGAATACATATATCGATCACCCAACCCACTATCGAGATTTAACTAGCATTCGAATCCACGTACGAAATGGCATTCAACCTGGAAAACAAGACATCGGTATGGTTTGCTTGATTTGTTCGTCTGGAGGGGATCCATTTCCCATGATTAACTACTTGAGTATCCCGCCCACACACGGAAACATTATGTTAACATGGAAACGTCTCCATAGTAACCATTACGGTCTCAATATACCACACATTGGTACATTGTTCATTTCCTCAAATAAAACATCAAATATGTCTGAATTGAACATGCTAGACGAACGATTCTTTCAAGAACTAGTAGTAAAATTCAATATATCCAGTACAGGTGAAACACGTCGTCTGCTAAACAAACATGGGTTTATGACCAGACGCTTCATATTCCCTTCAAGTAATATCGACACATTTTTTCTAAAAGTTGCGGTTCCGCGTTACATCATCTCACCATACGGAATTAAACATAGGCAATATCACTTATTCACAGTCGTCGATAGAGAGTTACTTACTAAACACTGGACCACTCTATTTAAAGCAATGAATAGAGATTTTTGGCTAGCGCTTGCGATTTCATTTATAATTTTTACAATTGTGCTAATCGGTATTCTCCGATGTTTCTTCAAAAACGGGAAAACATTTTACTGCAAAACTCGCAATACACTTTACCAACTCATGGCTGCTCTGCTGGATCAGCATAATGTTCATTCACTTCCGCAGCAGATTACAGCCAAAATTGCGTGCTGGGCTTGGTTTTGTCTCCATATCAATTGCATATACAAAGCGGGTATCTACTCAGAATTGAGTGTGTACTCTGAACCAATCACTCCAACTGATTTGCAAAGCTTAGCAAACTCAAACTATCCGATTCTAAGTTCCCAAGGTATCGTATTCACAATGCATCAGAATCCAGTTGCCAAGTCACTACTTAATGAAAGCATTCAACACTATATTAATCAAAATCCGGAAAGATCAGTAAACCATCTTAAAAAGGTTGTAGAAAATTTAATTTTTTGTAATTTGTGTGAATTCGGTCAGGAAACTATGTTGTTGCTCAATTCAAACAAATGCCTTAATAAAAATGTCAAAGGTGAGGTATCCCAAACAAAGTTTTCTGTTATTAATTTTAACGAAGTTCCGAAAACAGTTTTTTCCCTTTTCCGAGAGTTTTCGGGAAAATGGATAAGTAAGTTGCAACCAGTGGAGAAATTTGCAACGTGGGATCCATGGTTAATTCAAAATTCCTATTTTGCCAGGCTGGTATTACCTGTCTTGGCACAATATTACGAATCTGGAGTACATGGTTATTGGGAAAGTATAGAGGAAGACTTGTCGTCCAAACGGGACACAAAAATCTTGAAAGAGGAAGAAAGGTATTATCTGCAGATTAGAAATACTTCTGGGGAAAATATGTACGAAAATGTTACAAGCTATAAGAGAAATTCAGCCAAATTGTCATCTGTCAACGTGGATATGATATGGCCAATATGTCTGTGCTCACTGTGGTTATTTGCCGCATCTGCCATATGTGTGTTAGCAGAGTTAACTAGTATTCATGGCAGATATATAATTCGAGCATTGACCTGCCAAAACTCCGTTATAATTCTCAAGGAAGATAAAGCCAGTAATGGGAGAAACATCTTCAATTTTACTAAAGCTGTTGGTAATAGCATCACTCAAGCGGTAAACAAAAAGATAAAAAATGCACATAGAGCAATCAAATTGAGTACTATCCAGTTCACTACGATTTTGTTATTGCCCAAGAAAATTTTCGTTACATTATGCAAGCATTGTGATTAAAAGCAGAACTAGTATTAAAAGGTCTAGCACCTCAAGTTGTCTTAACGCACGAATAAATATATTTATTTAGTTTAACAATTGTTTGAGCTGGCTTCGTAATACTGACATAAGTGGATGCTAGTGCAGATTGCAGATTACTCGTGATGCATTTTAAATCCATGAGAATCTTTAATTATAAAAAACTCTAATAAACTTCTAATAATAAACAATTGTAGATTTATAAGTAAAAATAACTAAGTAACTTTTAACCTTTGGGACGAAGATCATTACTTAAAGTATAACATATTATCATTGTTGTGTATAAATATAGTCAGTAAATATAGTGTAGTCAGTCGAATCAAATATCTATATATATATATATATATATTAATGCTTTATTGATATATCATTTGTACAAATTAATTCAAGTTCCCTAATAAAATTTTGTCCGATTACAGTATAATAAAAAATAACTGCCAGTTTTTTTTCGTGTCTAGACCATCTCATATGCATTTTATGGCAGTTCTGCTTTCACTAATAAATACCATTTGACCGGTTTGTAAAATCAACTTTTCCAATACAGTTTCTTTCTTGAATCGCATAAACCGATTATTTCATCATTTATACAAATATAAGTACCGTATCACAGGGTTTGAAATCATTGCTAACATGGAAAAACACGTTATCCGCTTAATTTGATACATTCCACAGTTTGAAACGGCAACAACTTAATTGGTCGTAAGTGTTGTCGAGTGCACGTGATCCTTGGACTAAATCTTTAATCTTTGTTGCATATGGGGGCAAAAAAATTAATACAATTTATTAAGTTAAATAACGGCATATTCCACTTCATTTTTTTTAAATCGACATCGGTTTTGTGTCGCATATCAAAATGCCGACGATATATTCTCCATGGAAAACAGGTAGTTATGTATGTTGAATAATGGGATTAAAAGCGTTTGACGACATATCACCATGCCAAGTCTTACAAACAGTCGCAACAATATTCTGCTTTGAATAAATCAA
>JAHZMV010002530.1:0-27203 GCA_027743765.1 Coecobrya sp. COE2 | reverse complement strand
GGAAAAAACATTATCAGCATCTTCAACTTTAAAAATCGTTTTACTGCACTCTCACGTATCTTACCACTTGTATCATAAGTTTGCAAAAACGGGCTCTTGTATGTGACGTTGGGATTTACAAACAACTACATGGATGATTGAAAGCCAGGTAATCTTATTTGAAAGAATACGTACTTCACGGCAAACAAGAAAAATAGCAAAGCTGATACTATTGAATATATACAAAACATATTTATAAAAGATACGTGCAGAACATAGTACACAATTTGGTATATTCACAGCAGTTGTTTTTTTAAACTTTCATTGGAAGCACAAACAAAAGTATGGTACGTTGGTATGTATTATCCCATGACCCTGAATTCAGTTTCGGTGTTCAGTGACACTAGCATTATAATTTTTATCTAATTAATCACAAACACTTTTAACGATTATGTACATATAGACCATATACACAAGTTATCTAAGTAAGTTCGCCTAGTAAGCTTTCGCTTTTTTAATCGATTGTGGTTAAGGAAAATTCAAGTTCACATTTAAAAACCATTAATCTATCATGCATATGCTTTGTCATTTGTGGTAAAGAAAACGAGGTAGTAGTCCCATGGACCAGATTATTCATTTTATCATTCATTGAAAAGGTAGTTTAAGACTTCAAATGCTAGTAATGCACTTCCATTGACGTACGAAAAGTGAAGAAGTGCAGCCGTGGTTTATAAAGGAAACCGACGAGACCAAACATGAGATTAACAGGAAGGCTTCATATCAACAAAAGCTAAAAACCAACATCACATAAGCGGTGGAAACCGGGATGATTCCTTGTTCATTTTTTAAATTGTAATTGTACATACTATTTGCTCACTGTTCATGTTAACTGAACTGAACAAACCTTGTAAACATCGATCGTTTGTATAACAGTACGAACCTGGGTAATAGAATTTGTATGTGAATGAATAGGCATTTGTCTTTCCACATACGTTTATCAGATTAAATTCATGTCCTAAATGTTTGAACAATGCTATTTAATTTCTTGCTGAATAATCGTTTGTCTATTCCTATATCATAGTGTATTTCTCAAACTAAAAAAGTATATTTTAAATATATTTTGATTGCATTGTAGGTAGTATAGAGCATACCCTAGGGATTTTTACTCATTTCATTGCATTTTGCATTGTTACTTCCTTCGTCGATATTTTCAACAGTATAACTTGTGACTTGTTGGAGTAGGAGAGGAGAAAGATGGTAGGATCCATTACGTACTATTCATTTGGTTTGAGTTCAATTACCAGAACCTTCCAATCTTACCTGGCACAGATAAAATGCAGGCACAATGGAAGAAACCAAAGAAAAGTAGTATTAAAGTATGTTGTACGTACTTGTAGGAGGATATGAAAGAAAATAATGAAAAAAGTTTCATACTGTCAATCAGGCAGGATGACGCAAAGGACAGGCACACTTGTCTGGAGTAGTTCTTCATGTGCTCACATATTGTGCCACAATAAAGTTTCATAACACTTACAACAACAATAACCGGCACACTGTTACCGTTTTTGGATTCTTTCTACAAAGTGGATGTTTGGTAGCTTTAATATTCAGTATTGATTTATCGATTGTCAATCTATATCTCTACCTTTGTAAGTAACTACGTTATGTACGTTAACGTGGTCAACTTATATTCAATATTTCCTCAACAAAATAAAAACTACTTGGCATAACACGATGAAGACGTAGATTGTCCATAACAATCTAAAACGTGTTTCCTAATAGTCGCGACCACGAAATAATAATTCATAGAATAATGTCTCGTTCTCAACAATAATTCCTAACTGACTTAGGTAGTGGTCCAAAAATTAAGTCATTGTCAGGCAAAGAAATTTTTTTATAAAAACATTATACTTCATATGTTTAGTATTTCTTTCGACTGGGTCATTTCTATAATTTCGTGTAACTGTTTGTGTAATACAACTCTACTAATTGTTATTATTTTGAATGCTACTTATCGGAGTAGCAAGATGACAGTGCTCCAAAGTTGCAACAGTTTATTAATCAATTTAATGACATACTTAATTATATATTTTCCATGTTTATCGGTTCCAATTCCTGACAATATGCTCTTTTCATCTTTCAGGAACACTTTGACGATTGCAGTTGAACAACGGTCGAGTACAGTAACAATTGGTTAACAATACACAATGCCTTCTACAGTTCCATATTCGTTGGCTTTCGTTGGTATAATTCTGACAGCTTCATTGGCTGTCTTGGGGCAAGGTGAGAAGCATACATTATAACATGATTTCTAATATAATAATATTATTTGATCCATGCTAGACGTTGTTGGGATGATTTATTATATTCAGCAGGCTCTGTTGTAGATGATCCCTGCTTTACCAAAATCACGTGCCAAGAATGTGTTATAACCAAAACAAACATAACGGTTGGTCCAGAGGGAGGAAACAACGGCACCTGCATATTTGAATTGACCACTTCAGGAAATAAGTGTGTGGACAAGTTTGTGCCGTCAGAAGAAGTTACCAGCACCGTTTGGAAACTTGAAGGATGTAAGTTAACTAATATTTTAGCAAATTGTAATAATCACGAATTGTTTTACAACTGCTATTTACTTTGTTCGACAGGCGCTGCTGTTCCAACACCGGCTCCATCCAACGCAACTACGACACCAGCCCCGTCTACTACTACTCCTCCTACCCCTCCTACTCCTAGCACGAAGCCTACAACCCCAGTCCCAACTCCGAGTACCAACGGTACATCGACAACGACAGTGGCCCCCACCACAGTAGCACCTAATACCACAACAACCACTGTCCCACCGACGACCACGCCTCATTCAAACGCCACAACAACCGCAGTACCGTCTAATAGCACAACTGTGGCCCCAACACCGACGCCAACTCCTACTCCCAGAAAAGGCGGATTTGCATGGGGCGAGTTCATTGGTAAGTTGAAAACTCTTCATTTTATGCACCAATTTTTTACGAACAAAGGTCATTAAACAATTTTCTCCGTTGTAGGTGGCATCGTTTTCGCTGTCGCCCTCTCATCTCTCGCGTATCTCATCTGGCGCTTCTATAAAGCGCGACTGGATAGGAATTACCACACTTTGTAAGAAACATATTTGACAGAAAATAACAACAAAAAATCGTTGTTAACCCGAGCCTTTATTACTTTAACTGCTCCTGTATAACCACTTATTGAACCTACCTTTGGCCTATTCCTGGAAAGAATCTTTCATAGACATTTTCATCTTTACCGTTTTTACTAATCAAACCACAAATAATCAACATCACATTAACCATTATTCATATAAATTTATTAATACCTAAAATACTAATGGTTTATATATTCCTTATTTAATCCAATTTTCCTTTCATGACACTACATAGCAAGACTTATTTATTTATTTTATCTATAACATGTTATCATAATATTATGTTTAGATTATTTTATGCTTCTATTAGAAATTTATTAATTTACTAGTCTTCTTTTGACCTTAGTTGTTGATCCTTTGCGCAACTTCTGATTTGGCAATTAATAAATTTGTATTGTGCTAAACATTTTTCCAGCTCTAATCCAACGTTTTAAAAAAGTCCCCGACCTTCTACCTGCCTCCCTTCAGTGTGTGTTGAATCTCTGAGTGCCCATTCATCGCCGATTTGTTTATCAACCTTTAAAAATTTGCATTGCTCGAATGGATGCCGTTAAATTAACTGTAGTTTATATAACCTTACATATTATAAACCTATGTGTGTATTGAGTTTTTTGTCTTTCAGGTGATTGTGATTATTTTTTTGTTTCAAAATTTATTTGTAACCAATTATTTCGAATAATTGAATAGATTTTATATGTTACAAAATGATGTATGTAATATGTAAACGCGTGTTTTTGTATTGTTTCTTTACCATGTAAGTCGTACTGAATTGCAATTTAATACATTATTATATTATCAAAATGCTTAGTTATTATTGAATACTATGTAGATTTTACAATAATAGCGTATTATTATATAGATTTAAATTTAACAGTTTGTTAAGTTTTTGTTGAGCTAGTCTGACCGGAGGATTAAAATATATAATGAATTATTATGTTGCAAAGTTTCAATATGTAGTACATACATGGAACGTTAAACATCAATTGCTATAAAGTATGTATAATTAATACAGTATCGCTCTGGAATTAGCAATCATGCGAAACACGAATTATTCTTAAACTGCAATACCTTGTATCATTCTGCTGAAATATTCGTTATTCATTAAAAATTCCGGGCGTGTAAGCTTAAATAGCAGTTTAATTCCAGAGTAGTTTAATGCTTAAATTGATTTTAGTTTTATTGTGATACCGCATTTATGCTAATCAAAACCTATTGCTCACTTCGCGCAGCAGAATTCTAGAGCAGCATGATTTAAGATTCTTAGAAATAATAAAAAGAATAAATGTTATGTAGTAATAGAAAAAAACTAATTTAAAGTGCTATTGTAATTAAATATGATTACTAAAAACTAAAATAATCTTAGATCATGTAGGATAATTCGTATATATTTTACTGGCAGTCTTATTATTTTAATCAATCGGCATGAACAAAAGTCTTGAGCCTGCCTTTCGTGAATCAGTACGACTTTTAAAGTGCTAAAATTTTAATATATCAGCTAGTTATTTTGGAGTTTCTGGAGATCAGTTTCGATTAAGTTCAAAACTCAAAGCTTCACTAAAAGTTTGTCCACCTTTACATTTTTAGTTTGCATGAAATTGTTTTAAACGCATAAAAAATCCTATTCCATCCAGATAAATAGCCTGAGATTTAATTAAAACTAATTATACAAACTAAACTAAAAATTTCTACATCAAAGACGACAGCAGTTATGAAATTATTTATCGAAGAAAAAAACATTCGAATATCCCTTGTCTTTTTACAGGAACACCAATTTGATTTAAATGCCTCATGAAATGATCACAACGTACTTGCCGTGTACTTTACATATGAGAATAACACATCATTTTGTCGACGGACGCTATCATTATAAGTTGGCAAAGAAAACTGCGTAATTGCTTGAAGGATTTAAACTCATCATTAAATAAATTTCTGCACCTATAAATATACCTTGACCTATGTTAAGCGTTACTTTTCACACTTTCTATACATTCTTGTCATGTATGCACACATTTTTCCAAAATTTCAAATCGTTTTGTTAGCCAAACTTCAATACACAAGTGAATCATTTGCTGTTTTAAGCCATTATTTAATTTGTAAATATTTGATATTTAAATTAGACTATTTCTGCCTCTATATTATCTAAATGAGTTTTAGAAACAATTATTATGTAACTTTTGTTGCGTGTTTTAATTGAATAAGTATTCTGGCTTGACTGATTGACTATGAAAAAACTGACCATATTCCTCAGGTCCTCAGCTATGTATTTTTAATAATATTCATGATATTTATAATAAGATTCATGAAGACTCCTTTCCCCCTTTGTTCCATGCATTTTAAATTATTTTTTATTATTTGCAAACAGTATAGTCAATTCTGAGCTCGGTTTCACACCTACAAACGTTGATTAAGAGGTTATCTTGCAAAACAAAATTATATTGCCAACTATATATAATATATAAAAAATATCAACATTTTCGTAAGGGTATAATGTTGCCAATATCAGGTTGACAGAAGTTCAATGAAATTGAATTTTTGTGATAGATGAAAGTGGATTGTTTGGTTCATGATGGCTAATTCGTGACATGTGACATGAATGACATTACGATGTAATATACTCTGGGTATTCGGGTTGTTATACCGTAAGAATAAGTGGCCAGCAAAGGTCGACCTATCCTTATCTACCTACTCATACTATTACATCTGAAGTCGTTTTTAAATATTGTTCAACTAACTTAAATTTAAATACATTGAAAGTTCGTCCGTCCGATTCTTATAACGAAGTGTAAATAATAATTATAATGAATATATTCACCATTCACTCTTCAACACTCAATTGTTTACTTGAAATTGGTTAGTACATATGAACCTAAAAATGATATCACACTTGGGGAAAATGTTTTAAAGATAAAGATTGATTTGTAGATATAATTTTGCCTAAATAATACAGCAAAATTCCCAATTTAATGGAATGAATGGACAATGTAGAGAAAAGTGAAAACTCCAACAATATTTATACGTTCTATGATTTGTTAGCTTGTCATTGTCATAAATACGGTTGGTTTTATTTACATAACAGCAATTACTTTCCAGCCAAGCAAAACTAGTGAGAATTTGCCCGTCATATTGGGTGTTGTAAACCAGGGAAGATTGATTTCAACCCATTAAACTTTATAAACTGTCTGTATGTCGTGTCTGGCTGGGTAGTAGAGTCACACGCTGGTGATAATCAAATGTGTCATATAATTCGTAAAATAAATTCAAATACATATTTTGATTTATGTACTGTTATCTTATCTATTAGTCACTTAACAATTTCGTAAAAAGTTTTTTGAGCTAAAATAAAAATAAAATAAAATCATAAGCAGGAAGTAAGAATGGTTTGTTTGTTAGTTGAGTAATAATGTGAATGTCCTACATCTTTGGTATTTGTATACAGTATATTGTATGTAGCTAAACCCATTCACGAACAATGTTAAATATTAACATGAGAAGGTAAGAATATTCATAATTAGTTAAATATTATTTCAAATAAAAAGCATGTTTTCGTCAAATAAATCGGGATCAAGAAAAGGTTGTGTGCTGATGAATGGCAATATAATTTTTAACGTAATAAATTTATAATCAAGAAATTATATACTTACATAATGAAAATAATATTATATAGTTTCTGATATTAAGTTAGCACAGGTAACAGTCATTAAATAATTACGGACATTAATTCATCATCATATTTGTGTTATTAACATCTTGCACGGTTTAGCTAAGGATATTAAGGTTCAAATGTATCAAAGTAAATTTATTATTATTATATAGTAAGTTTAGCTACGTTTTTAAAATTATTAATACACAAGATGGTTTTAAGTAATTACTTATGTTAACTCGCGATAGGATGTAAAATGCATGATATGGAAAATATTGGAAACGGATGCACAACATAATATTATTACAATACGAATAAAATAACTTTTATCTCACAGCACCGTCTCGTTGTAAGTAAAATTGATGTGCAGTGTGCATCAATGAACAGAATTGTAGTTTTCAAAATAAAGCCGTCAATGGAAATTGTATGATGTTCGTAAATCCTTTCGTGTGTCAATGCCATTTTTTGTCCCATTTTAGGTAATCGTCCCTGGAACATTAAATAATGTCTGTGCATACCTACTAATGTCTGAATTGACGTTTTAGGATGGTTTATTGTGACAGTATTTGCAATCTGAGTGTATTCCCTCTCATAATGTTTTGGTTATTAACGGTTCGTGATAGTTTCATAATAATGCATGTCAAATAAATAAATACATGAACCTATTCAATATTAAGTGCGCATAAAGGATTCGGAATGATTCCCTTGCAGCTTTCATAGACACTAAAGGTAATTCATCATACTTATATTTTACATTCACGTGATTTTCATACAATTATATTTTTAATGATGATGGTTAATAATGCTTATGTCTAAAAAGTTGACATTTTGAATGTGTTTTATTTTCGTAGTGAAGTGGGAAAATGTGATACGGATGGGTAGTAAATAAATAGACGAGAATGTACCAAAAATACACATAGATCAATCAAAACTTCCCTTCTAATCTTCCCAATCATGATTCATTCCAGCTAGATTCATCATTAATGTGCAGGGCAGACGTTATTTTATGAAATGGTCCACCTCGAACCGGCCAGCAGTCAACCTCAAAGATGCTTAATGCAATGGCAATTCCTTCTTGCCTCACAGTTTCAATGTTTAATGCATAACTATAACTAATAAACGCGCAATAACTTTTGATACAACGCGAAGACTCATTATTAAGTGGTAAAAGCTTCTTATTGAATTTAGTCTGTGGTTTGTCCGTCTGTCTCCAGAACTGTGAATTGATTTCAACACAATTTTGCACGTACATTCATAGTCCCTATACACAAGTTCACACCATTACCATTATACCTATACCTACGCGATCAAGAAGGGTTCCAGAATTGTAGAGAATGGAAAGGTCACCACACAGTCGGCCAAGTGAGCACGTACATCTTGTACATCGTTGACCTTTGCATACGTTGAAAGATTTCGTACAAGTTTAAAAAATGAAATAATGGCTACTTTTGACATATCTGTTTTCTGGGTTGATTACCGAAAGTCTGTGATTATAAGTTAAAATATATTAAAAACTATGGATAGGCAAACTGCAGACAAGCAATAAGACACGACACATATTTCCTTATCAATCAATACACTAGATATACCACAGTGGATTTTATCTGCGTGACATTGATAAGGTATGCAAGTGTCATACCACACAGTGGCGATTTAATGATAAAATTATATATCTTGAAATTTGAAGGTTTCTGACTGCCGAAAAATCAATAAGTCAGTGAATTCGTGAATTAGAACCGAACAAATGGAAAGTAATAATATAAATGTATTATATTTAGTCAGTATTGTGATTTTTGTCTCAAACAGGAAAGACGGACAGACATAATAAACCAAGACAAAACTGTCAATTAGTTTAGTTCCTTTATAATTACCTATTGCAAATCAACATACTTTACATATATTATATACCTACTGTTAAAAATATAAATTGCAGCCGGAGAAAGCCAAAACAACGGACCAGTAAAGTGTCTTTTGACTATTACGTAACATGAACTATATACATGCGTGACGTTCCTATTCCGTAATACGATCCGAAGTAAATACCAACACATTTGACCATAGCGTTTATTCCGTTCACGTTCCGAATATTTCTCTCTTACAATTTCATAGTTACACGTATTTTTACCAAAATGGCAGCAGCAATTGTTGGGAGCTACGAACAAGTGTCAATGAAGAACTATGATGAATATTTGAAAGTCGTTGGTAAGTAGGGTACTAAAACTGTTACTTTTAAATGATTTGAATTGTTGCACTTATGACATACAAATTCGCAATCTTAAAAATATGCTGTAATTATTGGCAGGGGTGGGTATGATAAATCGAAAATTGGCGTGTTCAGCTAAGCCGACGATGATCTGGATTGAAGAAAATGGAAAATGGACCCAGAAGACTAAAACTACGCTGAAAAGTTTCGAAATCGTATTCACACTTGGTGAAGAGTTTGAAGAGGAATTGGCTGACGGCCGTAAATGTCTGGTTTGCATATAGAACTACGATTTTGTACAAAATAAATAAATCAGTCAATAGAGTAATAATCAATTTTATGATTTAAATATTCTCCATTCTCCCCAGTCTATCATTACGATTGAAGGTAACAAGCTCATTCACATACAAAGGGAGAAAAATGCCGATCCTTCCGCTTTCGCCACCACCACCAGAGAGTTCAAAGGTGATGAAATGGTGACGACCTACCAAGCAGGAGATGTAGTTGCCACTCGTGTATTCAAGAAGGTAAAATGTTGAAATAATACAGTTATAATATAGTCTATATGTCATTTTTGTGAAATATTGAGCAATTTTTCATTAATAAAATATTAAACATGAATTTAGAATTGATTTAAAATACTTCCGTAAAACGGGTTAAAATGACATACTGAGAATACTGACGTGTTTTTATTAAATCTGGACTTTTTTTTGTTGTAGATTGCTTGATGAAATCATTGGGAGAACTTTATCCTGTCGTGTACAATTGATTGAACATAAATGTGTAAACATGATGATAATAAAATTATAAAATGAGTATACCGCTGTGAATTTCCATACGCTTTTGGTAATTTATTTAAACATTGCAACCACTTCACACTACATATTATTTTGCTGACTAATTCCGTAGGTTTGTGACTCGCAAATTGCTAGGCATGCCATCATGGTATGGAGATCCTATCCGCGTCACAGCTTTTACATGGGCTTATTGAATTTGAAATCAAATCGATGCGTACTTCCAATACCAGCAAAAAACTAAAAATTAATTGACCAATTGGCATCACCTCATAAGCTTATTCATTAGTCTATTACCTCTATAGTTAAAAAGTGTTCAAATTTAAAATACTGACAAAGCTATGTGCATATGCTTAAAATAGTTTTCATATTATTAGGAGAAAGTATTATTTATAAAAAAAAGTATTTTAAACTCTAGACAATTTTAATGATCATATGTGAAGTCTAGAATTAGACATTAATGATTAGCGGTAACGACAATTTCAAAGTTTTGAAAATATGTATTTCAGTGTCTCAAAAACACATTTTAATTTTGAAAAAACTGTACCGATGATGGGTAAGAACGACAATAGGAAAGCTACTGATTTTGATCATACACAAATATCGTTATTTCATACCCGAATTTCATCAAATTTTATTCTTTTCGGTTTCGTGACCATAACCGTAACGAAAATATTGTTGCCAGTTTTGCGTATGTCGAATTACGTCGTTCAGGGCAAATGCAGCATTTACCTTACAGCAGATATTATTATAATAATAATATTATTATTAAACCAGAACCTTTTTAATCCAACCTCTTTGTAGGATGAATCCGTTTACTTCGTATATTTATATAGTGTCCTACATTCGAAAATGGAAATTGAAAAATCCTTTAATTCTTCCAGGATTTTCAAGCTGTCTTTTCTTTTGTATGTAATTTATATTTTTATGTGAAAAAATGTGAAATGGGCAGTAGATAAAAATGTACCCAAAATAAATAAACATCAGTCTAAACTTTACTTTCAACCACATTACATAGACAGTTTCACCATTCATATACGTGGCAGACCTTAATTAGTGAAATGGTCTTACGTCAAACTGATAGTCAACCACATACTTGTTTAATGCAATGGGATGGAAATTCGTTCTCCCTTGTAGTGTCGATATTTAATTTTATTGCAATATACAAGATTATAATTATAAGTTACTTAATACCTAGTACAGATATGTACATACATATATATATATAAATCTATGGTGCAAGACACGTTTCATTATTACTCGATGATTATAGGTAAAATTATAATAAAAATAATAATATACTAGTACATACGTCGGGAAACACGAACTAAGACAAGGCATACATTTCCTTATCAATATATTAGTTACCTGTGGATTTTATCTGTGTGATATTGATAAGGTATGCAAGTGTTAAGTCACACCACGCACACCTTTGTGATTTCAAGATAAAGGTATGTATCTTAAAATTTGAAAGCTTTTGAAGGTTTCTGATTGTCGCAAGGTCAATACTGATGTCATTGAATTCGTGAGTTAGAACCGAACTCACGGAACGTTGTAACAAAGGGATACATTTATATTTAGTTAGTTAGAATTTTTCTGTAATCCAGATTGGAGATGCGGGTGTAAAATCAGCCATACGCTACGCCGACAAGGAATTCACTTCCCATGTATGTAATTTGCTGTTCTAAACGAAATATTTGCGTAGTATTAAAGGCTGACTACTAAACTGCCTATTAAAGTGGCGGATAAAGCCAGATGAACAACGGACTAGCAGAATGTATTGATTAAGACTATTACGTAACGTAAACTTCATAGATGATGTTCATATTACAAAATCCGAAGTTAAGACCATCACATTTGGCCACAGCGTCTGTTCCGTTCATACATTCTGAATATTTCTCTCTTGTAATTTAAAATTTACTGAACTAATTTGCTTTTCCGCAATAATTTTTTTCCAAAATGGCAGCAATTAAAGGTAGCTACGAAATGGTGTCATCTGACAAGTACGATGAATTTTTGAAAGCCGTTGGTAAGTTTAGAATTAATACCGTGTCTTTTCATGGAATTGTTGCGGCATTTATTATAGTACACAAATATTTAAAGATGTACAATCATTTTGCAGGGGTAAGTATGATAAGTCGTACACTAGCGTCCAAAGCTCAGCCGACTATGACCTGGATTGAAGAGAATGGAAAATGGACCCAGAAGACTAAAACCACGCTGAAAAGTTTCGAAATCGTATTCACACTTGGTGAAGAGTTTGATGAGGAATTGGCTGACGGTCGTAAGTGCAAGGTTTGTAGCGAATATAACAATAACAGTCATTATGCCATTGATACATTTTATGGAGTTTATATAATCTCATTTCTCCCCAGTCTGTCATTACGATTGAGGGGAACAAACTCATTCACAGACAGAAAATGGCCGACTACTCCTCTGTCGTCACTCGAGAATTTAAAGGTGATGAAATGGTTACTACCTTTGTAGCAGGAGATGTAGTTGCCACTCGAGTATTCAAAAAGGTAAAATTTATAATAATTACAATTATTGCGATTATTTCGGTATGACATTTGTGGTATCATAATTTCTCATTGGCAAAATATTAAGTATTTAGAATCAATTCGACTAAAAATTCCATTACTAAACTGGTTAATTTGACGCAAATCTGAATTTTGTTGTTGTAGGTTGCTTGATGAGATCATTGGGTGAACTTATCCCATCGTTCACAGTTGATTTGGGCATAAATGTTTAAACTTGATGATTAATAAAATTATAAATTGAGCATCCATCAATTGAATATTTCCAATAAGCTTTTGGTCGTTATTTAACATTCCAACCACTTGTTCACAGTATTAAGCATTGTGTTGCTATCTGCATCATATGTCATTATGTTGGCTTGCATAACACATACATGTGACTGTTCACAATCACACACTACTATGCATTTACATCCGTATGGAATATAAAACTTATCCAGAGTTTGGTACAAGTACAAAAAAGTAGGTAGGTCAGGTAATAAATTTATTGCCGTTTTCTGCTTTCGGCTTGTAGCACATTAAGTTAAGTATGTATGTGAAGTTTAAAAATTCTAAATTAGTTTTACTTAAGTTATGAAATGAAAGAATAAGTAACATAATCTATTGTATTGTAATCACTAGTGTCGTATATAACATAAAATGAACAAAGTAAGTTTATAATTTTCTCACTCATCTCACTTGTTCAGATACAATGTTGACAAGAAAGATAATGAAAAAGGAGAAATCTTCTTCAATGTGAAGTAAATATTACTGACTAATGACTATTTGCACTGTATAATAAATATAAAGTTTAGGAGAAATTCGAAAACTTGGTCGGTGTGAGAAAAATAGGATAAATTGATTGCGTCCAATTTCCTAATGAGATCCCGAACTGCGTTTTCTTATATTTTACGCGACCTATGTACAAAAAAATATTTTTTATGAATTATGAAACGAGCCCAGGCGTTTCATTAATATTACAATATATATTAGTATTTTCATTACCTTCTTGAAAACTCTTGTAGCCACGATGTCGTCAACGATAAACTGGGATATCATTTCCAACCCGGTAAATTCTCTGATGACAGTTGCTTCCACAGATCCAATTTTTTGCTTATGGATCAAACGATTTCCTTCGAGGGTTATTCTTGACTGTTTCAGAAATATAAACAATACCATTAATGAAATTTTACGTCAACTGCATGTATTGTTATATCTTATAATGAAAATGAAAATATAAAATTTAATCTACCTTCAATTTTGTTCCAAAAAACAGCTCATCAAATTCCTCCCCGGGTACAAAGCAAATGTCGCAATTCTTCATGCCCATAATCGTTCGTTGTTTCCATTTTCCATCCGAGGTAGGCGCATACTCAATGTATGGCTTGTACTTCCAAGCCTGCTCCCTTTCACGTATTCCAGCACCTAAAAATACAATTGCAGGTAAATTACTCAGGAACTGTATTCGCCAATCGTTTACTTTCACCAAAGTTAAAGTTACAAAACGACCATTTTGTGTAAAAGATACTTACCGACAGATTTCAAATAGTCATCGTACCGCTCACTATCTACTAACTCGTACTTTCCAACGATCACCATTTCGTACCGGTAAAATTGAATATATTTCAAAATAAAAGTTTCGAAGAAATTATAAAAAGCGAGAAGCTTTTTTACTAAAAATTATTTGAATGTGGTAAATGAATGAATGTTAAGCGTTTCTGAAAGAAACAAAGGATTTTTTCTGCTTAGCTTGTGTTGTGACTTGACTGAATGCAAAGACTACAATGTCTGAACACATCGACCACTCGGTGGAGTTTATATACGGTTCTCATTTCACTGTCGCCGTGTACCGCAACGCTGTGAACTTGAATTCTTTCCTTATCTTAATTGAACTGCTATAGTCTATAGTTTATTACTCGGAAAGAGTTACCTCATTTTATGCACATTATCGAGATAAAGTTATAATTGACAATTCAATATGCGATGTGAATATTGGGAATTATGAGTGACATGTTGCATGTCTTCTAATAAGTTTTGTACTGTAACATTTGGAATGTGGAGCTGACGATTCATATAACCTTACGTGGTATATAAAATGAAAGTTATACCCAATTTCAATTAAAAGTGTGACAACTCACATACCAAAAAAAATCTTTCGATGACACGTGCCCTGCATATTTCAATTGGTACACATTAAAGTTGACGTAATGACATTAATTGCGTTTTATTCAAAGTATCAAAAGTATACCATAATCTAGATATCTAGGATCTTATCTTTCTGCGTTGCATTCCTTTCAAAAATGTGATCGTGGAAAATCCATAACAAATAAGCTATGAACAAATTATCATAACATTGACTGGACTTATACTTTTTATAAAACTTTTCATTCTATCGTTGTTGCTGAAGAAGCTGCCGGCATTATTTTGAAGCATTGGTGGAATTAAAAGATTTAAAATATTTCTCTCCTGTAAAACCAATGGAGCCATGCAGTAGTTCAGGAACTGTAATTAATGCATTACGTGTAAATCGAAAAAATGAAAATGATTCACAGTTTCTGGATTATGTGTCATTTTACCTACTTACCGCCCCGCCTACCAATTATTGTGTCAAGCGACGACAAGAACAATGTACAATTTTGTCTTTTTTTAAACACAATAGGAAAAGTTACATGAACATACATGATATCTTCATTATCAGATAAACTGCAGTAATATCAAAGGTCCATCCAATTTCCAGCTCTGCTTTCAATTCATGGAACTTACAATCTTATTCATGAAGTATTTATATCCTGTCATTTGGCAAAGGTCCTATAGTGAACTATGAACCTTAAAAATGTACACAAATAGAACCAAATATTTAGGAATTCAAACATTGGACATTGAGTTGATTTTACGATGACGGGAAGACCGTTACATTTATAGTAATGTGCATAGGTCAACAGAAGGATTTGCCTGATAATTTTGTTGGCAGGCTGGTTATCGTGATATTAACGTGATCAAAGTGTGGTTGAAAGATCAATTGGCTCATGCTAAATCCTAACAAATATGTTGCATATCACAATCAGTTAGAATCTCGTTTGGTTCATTCATTACTTTACTCAATTCAGTAATCGCCAGTTACCCGATCAGGCACACTCATCATGCTATTGAAAGACCAATAAGTATCTAGCTCGATCGATCAATTTTGATGTTTTAATAACTTGAATTAAACTAGTGGTCCATTGCAGAATAAAGACAATTTTCACACTTTGGGTATGTTAACAACACGTGCACTATACTTGGTGTTATATAAGACTACAGGTTCCAATATACATATATCTATTTCTTAAAATAAATTTCTCGGTAATGAGTAATATTACATGCTTAAAGGTGGAAAACATCGATATATATTTGACATTTTGACAGGTGGATGATTGGGTATGAAAATTGACAGGGTTTTGATTGATGGCTAAACTATATGTACATATTACATCTACATTGTACTAAATCAATGGCTAGTTGTTGATCAGAGAAATAGTCTTTTGAGCATGCATAGCGATCATCTCAATTGTGGGTTTAAAAATAATATTTATCTATATTTTAGGTGTATATAGCCAGACAATTTGCTTTAATTATAGTACAGTCCACTCTTTCTGTAATGGCACTGGTGTGAACGAAATTGCAGGTTCTTATTGAGTGTTTTATATAATATGTATATGGATTGTACTCCATGGCTTCTCTTAAACTGCATAATTATGATGATTAGGTAAACACGGAAAAATAGTGCCGTGTGCCAATAAACAAGTTCATACTACTCTATAGCAAATCAATCGAATTCTCATTGTTTCGTTATGGTCAGGCCACATCTTATCTTACAACCAATTAAATGCATTGCTTTCTGGAATATTCCTGTTGAACGGACGGTTTCACGGTTTGTTTTCCAATCATCAAATTAATTTGTCAATAATATAATACATAACCACTCCAATTCGTCGGCAAAGCCACACACCACCATACACCTACCAGTCGTTACAGGCTGAAAGCAACCTCTATCATTAAACCACTGCATGGCCTATGTTTCCACAAGCCTGAATTATGTTGCAGAAACGGTCACGTTAGTCCTTGTTTTGATACATTAAATACACGTTCTATATACATGATATTCACGAGTTATAGTCAATCAGTCATTCCAATAGGTACTCATGTAATTCAAATGAACTTTTTAAAAATGAAAATTGCATTCGAGATATGCATCGCCATTAAATCGCCATATATCGATAAATGCTATGTATTTCCAAATCATAGCGGGAAATACATCAATCATCAGTCGACAGATTTTAATTAGAATGTTTATCTGCGATTAATTCTGGACCGTTATGCCAAGCATGCAAGCAGTGCATGCATCCTGCTGATATTACGCGGGGTACTGTGAGATCTTCCTGGTTAATACACTGATGATAAGAACTTTGTATATTGAAACAATGGAAATATTTATGTTTATTTCAAATTCGAATATAATTTATTGCGTTTCATTTATTACGCAGGTTCAAATCTTCCTATACACCAAGTGTCATCTCATGAAAATAGAAGCCCTGCTTGAGATTCCACAGAAGTACTTACATACGTCAAAGTCTCCACTTCAGGATGTTTAAAATAGCATATAGCATATTATATGGATATTATATTATAGTGTCTGACACTCTTGCATCAATGACAATCACTTATAAATCCAGCGATATAGAATTGAGCAATGAAAATTAGGAAATATTGTTGAATGATTTTATCTCAGTCATTGGAAAGCAAGCTTGATTGACTTTCAAAATCATTGCGTCAATCACAATCGCATACTCTTTATAACAATGAAATGGACATTATAGTATAACATCGAAATTCGATTTGAGTTCGGATGATACAAATAGTTCTTTGTTGTTTTAATATCCTGATAAGCTGGTTATTGGTACAAATATGATGTGTTTATTTTTTAGTGATCACAGTCGAGTCGATTCTTGTTTAGTATCAGCCCGGCAGGAAATGATTTAATAAATCACGTCAAAACCACAACACTCAAAAAAGCACTCTCTTTTCTAGCAAGAAGTTTTCGCCGACAAAACACACATTTTATATACTCTACAAATACTCCCTTTCCGGGAAAGGAAGCATGACTAGTTAGTTACCGTGAATCATTCTGAAGCTACGTATCATTTAGTACGTACATTGATGTAGAGACATCATTAATTCTTTTACATTTTGTATTAACAACCCTATCAAAGCAATGGACCTTTTTAACCCTTTCACCTGTTGAGCACACAAAATCCAAACTCTTTGAAGTAATCCAAACTAAACCCTAATATTGATCCATGATACACAGCACATTTGTATAATAAAATGAATAAAGGATGGGGTTTGATCCGAGTGAAATTTAATTAAACTAATTGAAATGTACTTAAATACTGTTAGACTTGATTTTTAGTAAAGATACCGCAAGCATTTTTGTTGTCTATTACTTAAGCATATCTGACGGTGACGAGTCATGATTCGTAAATTTAGCACCAAAAGTACGCCAAGATGTTGTGATTACTTAATAATACCCCACACCTGAAGCAATGTCCGTCATTTGTAAATGATTCATTTGACTTCATCATTCCAATTTTAATCAAGAGCTTAAAGTACGCTAAAGATGCATGCAGCAAGACTTGCTAATCCAAAGAGCTATTTCTTGTTGCGAATTGCAGGTTAGCTTCACCGCGCGGTATTAAATTTTATGCCACATATATTATTTCATTTTTATTTTACCATATTTACCGCTTCTGAAAAAAATTCCCAAACAACAATTCGCAGTTTAGAGTATCGTGAAATAATCAATGCTTTTAAGAACTTAGCATTTGTTCCGCTTATGATTTCCTACCATTCCGAGTAAAACGAAACGTTATATGAATGCGTAGTTGGTATTTAAGTTATTATTATTACTTTCCTTGTTACATACACACCATATCCCTTGTTTATTTACCTTTGGTTATTTTTGGTTATTGTTAAGGCTTTGAAATGTATGAATTTTAACTTTATACGATTTTAACAAATATATATACTGCGATCGACAAAGAGCCATCGAATCTGCCATTCCTGAGAATCTGCCACAAAACCAATTTCATGTATAATCTATCCATGTACATCCAATTGAAGTGGCCCAGTATATTCTCTTTTCCCATTGTTGTAACTGTTACAGATGTCCATTATTATATATGAGCAATTTATAATATCGCGTAATTCGTAGAGATTCCAATTTTTAAAGAAGACTCTCATAATCACATCGTATCATAGTCGTTTTACTATATTGTACCTTTTGCAGCTACTGCGCCATAAAATCCCCTGTTGCGTTGATGGTCTCTACGACTATGACACACAGACAAGTAACAAGTTAAAAGGCTTCAGGCAAGCATCTCTTCGTGATTCGTACAGGTATCTTTTATACATTTGTTCCTCTCATTATGAATTCAACGCATATATACATACCAACCAAGACTCCCATCCCATGTGCTTAAGAGTTACAAGTATTACTAAGCAAATACTACAAGAAACAGTAGTAGTTTTATGCATTCATGTTTTGTATAGATCACTCTGGTCTGGTGTGACCGGCAAAGAGCAGAAGGCAGGTACTACAGAGACGCGTTTAATGGCATTAATAATGTTAATGTTACTCTTCCTATGTTGCTAACCACACAAACCAGGCGAACAGAACATCTTTGCTTTTTACCTGCGCCTCTCTATATACACACTCGTAGTCTTCGGAGAGCAAGATGAGAAATGTGCGAGAGAAGAGTAAGCATGATTTTTATTATCTTCCAATCTTCCTCCAAGTTGAGATGAGGAGAATTTAAGAAGACAACGTCCGTCGTCCACGCTTAAGGTGAACAACAACAATAACAACATCAACATTATAGCAGTATTATGTGCATCAAAAAAAGTAAAATACCTAGTTATTCAGGTATCCGCATCTCATCATTGTTAAAACACACCAGAATGCAAAGTTTCAGTTCTCCTCATACCTTATATTATGTTTTTCATCTTTCCTCATCATCTACTGCTGCAGCGGCTCTTCTTTTCCCCTGGTCAAATATTATTATCAGCATAGTGAAACAGGCATTCACCTACAAGTAATAGTAGGAGAAGTCGGTATTATTTTTCCTCAGGAGTTGTTAAACCCAAACCTTTTTTCTTCCTTCATGTCAAGATCACCCTCATCCTCATCACCGTCATCTTTGCAAGCTTGTAACAAATGTTCCTGAGTGAACATTAACAGTGTTGTTGCGAGGACAAAGACCAACACAGAGAGCTGAGTAAATGGACCAGATTCAGTCCAGCTACCCTTTTTACAACTTACATAATACATGAATCCTTATTAAATACACTGCTCATCTAATTCTCTTTTTTTC
The DNA here is from genome assembly GCA_027743765.1 of Coecobrya sp. COE2. Taxonomy (NCBI): domain Eukaryota; kingdom Metazoa; phylum Arthropoda; class Collembola; order Entomobryomorpha; family Entomobryidae; genus Coecobrya; species Coecobrya sp. COE2. Next base: position 7,481 of record JAHZMV010002530.1, on the reverse strand, counting down.
TGTATCCATAAAAATCCTCAGGGTTGTTGTTATTGTTGCCGGAGATATAATACATCTCCTCCTACTATAGTATTAGGCAGGAGTGATTATACAAGAAGATGGATATACGAGTGTTGATGATTTGAGGAAAGAATGACTAAGGTGAATACATTGTGGTTTAATTTTCTTACCTTTATTCCCTGTTGTCCCTTTTGGACCTGTCAGTGTACAAAGTGAAGCTACACTCTTGGGATGCCGTCTCACAGAGTCAAGTTACAAGTAAACTGCTTGAAGGAGCAGCAACAGCACGACAAGGGGAATATTTTGATTTTTGCTTTTACCTGTCTGCATTGTTGATTGTGTTTTTTAAGTAGGAACGGGTAGTAGTGCGGCAGCTGCACTTTTGTGATGTTTCAAAAAATGAATTTACTACATGAGCAGCCACGTATTTTTTACATATATGATGTTGCAATGACGTTATAATGTGCATTGCAATACATACAAGTGGCGCAGGCAATATCAACTTGAAATCTAACTCTGTAAAAATAAATAATAATTGGTTTATGCCGATATAGTAGGCATTGTGTGTAGTAGTCAGTCCAGTCGGACAATGAAGAGAGAAGAAGAACAAGAAAGAAGCAAATTGCGAGTGTATCATCATCAGCACTGGAAAAGTTATTATAATTGCAAGAATAATTTTATTCCGCTTTTACGTTGTTGAAGGATGTAATCAAACATTTCAAGGAGAAAACATGCATGGAGGAGTGGAATGAGGAAAACATAGTGAACGCTCTCGGAAGTGCTTTTGTGTGCAATGTTAATCCAACCATCTACCTGTAACAACATCGTCATCAACACTATTTATTTAACTTCACTGAGATATAGTCAAATTGCTCCAGGAGAATTCCAAGTTGCAGTATAAATTCTTTGTGTCATGTTTGTTATTCTTTCTTCTGGAGAATATAGGAAACGAAAGGAGGGATCGATTCTGACTGGAAATTATGCAATCATACATACATATTTTACAGGCTTAGCAGGAGTAATAAGTGAAGCTCTGTCTACAATTAGTTTTTGCTTTCATACATATGTACTCCTAAAAGTTTGATTCCAGCCAGACGATGAAGTGGTTCGATTATGAAACCTGTGCTAATACGCTGCAACTGTAGAGAATTACCTGTGGAGTATTCTTGCATATATGAGCCATAAGCAAAAATTCTATTATAACAGATATACATGTGTTGGGTTGTTTGACTGAATTGCTTGGGAAATTTTGTAAGAGAAATCAGTATCCTTCTATAAATGCAAAGTTATCAGGTGTAATAATATTTTATTTCATCAGCTTGCCCACTGTGTCTGTAATGTAAAGAAAATAAGATGTTTCGAATATTCCATAAATAATGCTTATGAATACAAAGCACAGAACGCACTTGCACCCAAAGCTCCTTTGATCTAATTTTTATACAAAGAGCGAAAGTGACTAACAACATTTTTCATTGCACTATACTAAAAATTCGTGCTCCATAATTTTTCCGCTATAATATCATGTAGTATTTGACAACTGGCTTAGGTAGATTGTTTGTGTATGTGTTACGAATAATATGTGCATTCGGAAGCAAGCACGACCGTGACTACATTACATCTACCTTTTCTCTGTGTTTCAAGATATACCACGTAGACATTTAAAAGTATAATACCAGCAAGAAACACACGAAGCATGGCTTTGATTAAAATATATGTCATTTTAACAAATCGAATTAAATTATGAAGTCTCTTCCAATATCAAATGTTGAGATAGTGAGTGCAAGTGTGACCTACCTGTATCAATTTTATAATTAAGGGAAAGGGAAGGAGGACAGGACAAGCGAGGAGCAATATCGTGCAAATATCATCAGAAGCATCATGCAAGAAGGAACAAATTCTTTAAGGTGAGAATGTTTTATTTTCATGTGTAATAAATAGGGATCGTCAATATTGGAAAATACACAATAAATCCAAAAAAGCAGTTTACCTTATGATTTATAAAAATAATTTTATTACCTGTATACCAAATATGCGTATTTATTTTGAACGCGTGCATATCCTTCGTTCCTTTCTAAGAATGTGTTTTTGTGAGGAGACGAGAAGGCGAAAGTGCATGGCGGACGCTGTGAACATTTTTGGAATTCAATAATGCATAAATTACGTACTTTCTGTCTGCAAACTGCATAAAAGGAAGTTGAAACCGCAAATTAAACAGAGGACGTTTCTCATTATTTTTTTTCGTTTTGTCAACTATAGACACAATAAAGGAGACAAAATGTAGGTATTATTTTACTTTATTCTAGCGCTTTCATGACAAAAATTGTAAATAACAACAACAATGAAAACCCTCAATTGTATAATGTATTAAAAATTCAATGGAGGAACACAAAATAATAAGAAAAGAAAACGGTTGAATCACACCATTGGACCATTATGAAATGAAACAAGATCTCTGTGGTTTTTAAATAAATATAGTAATTCCTTGACTGCCACTTAAAAGCCCTGGGAATTGATTTAGCATACATGAGATTTTATTTTTCAGTACAAATATCAAATCACTCTACCCAGTGCGCAAAGAATGCATCCGTAAAAAACTGCTGTATATAGTTTGAAGTATTTTTTTTAGAAAATATTACTAATGAATGGATGGAGTCCATATCAATAAATTAAAATATGTAATACTTTCCCTCGAAGTAGTATCTTTTAATTTGTCCCATGTTTTCAATTTTTTCCTGATTACAAAATGAATTAGCTTTCTGACACTTGTGTTTAGAAATGTCCCAAATCAGACCGTCAAGTGTGTCAGTTTTTACAAAACGATTTCATGCAAAAACTTGACTATGGCTTTGCTCATTAATGAACAGCATGTACATGACCGAGAATTATAGTTAGACATATCATTTATATGTTTGCATGTCCTGTCCTGTGTGCTGTTTAATCACTCAAGATAAACTTTTCCATATAAGGAAAGGTATTGACTAATTTTCTCAATTCTTTATGCAATTATCAACAGCATGTCTACTTTATTTTACTCGTAATATTCCATATATTACCCACGTAGTATAATGTATGTATGTCTACCTATATACAAATAGTACCTATTTCATAAAAGACCAATTGTTAAGTTCAAAATATGCAAGTGGGCATTACTTCACATGATCTTTGTAAATGTAGTACACGACTCGTGAAATGTTTACCCAGCTACGCTAGACTTGACAAGTCAACAAGAACATGTGCCATTCTTCAATCAAATGTGTACACAATACATACGTATGGCTAGCCTATGATCAGCATTTTGTGACATTGCATTCACAAAAAAGGAATTTTTTACGATTTCTTCCACTTATTAAATGATTTATGATATTTCGAAGTGATGCCAAAATGTTTCAACCTAAATTCACAGCTTGGTAATGATGCTTTGTAAACACTTTAAAGTTTAGTACAGTAGGTAATTTAGGACATATGGCGGTAAGGTATTTGTGTCTGGTAAAGTTTTGCCATGTCCCACAATAAACTTCTAAAAGGATCGACCCAGTGAAAAACAATTAAAAGTCAAGAACGACCCAAAAGTACTATTTTATAGCATTTGGATTAGCCCGACATAAAGAAGATTTACTGTTGCGATAAGTGTATCGTTTCAAGCCATCCCAAACAAACAGTATAAAATCCAAAAGATTGACTTAGCTTTATTTTTAACGCAGCAAATTCTAAATAATACATAGTTCATATCAAAGCGTAGAACTGACCATTGTATAAAGTTTTCAGAATTATTCACTCTACATACATATCTTACAATTGTTTTTCAATCGTAAAAGGAATCAACCCTAAATTATTAGCTATTAGTCAGACAAAATGATGTATTTAATTTGATAGCCTTATAAACGGAAGCAAATATACAACCGTCGAGAAATGCTTGACACAAAAAGAAAGTACTTTTCTGTGCTCGTTCTCTTTTTACTTGGCCATTATTAATCCAAAGATCCGTCACATGAAAATAAACGATCTCATTCACCGTCTACACGAAAATTTGATCATTTTTCAAAGTAGTAAAAAATTGTCAAGCCGAATTGCATTTCGACTATCACCGCAAATGTTTATTCACAACCGTATCAGGCGCATTGTCACCGTTATATACTGGTCCGACTTAAGATCCTATAAAAATGCTGTTGTGTTTTCTACGCCCTTTCCATGTGTGTGGTTTTCATATATGCAAGCGAAAAACACAAATAAAAGTAGTGATTACTTATTTTCAAGCTATTATCAAAAAAAGGTTTCTAAAACCAAATTAGATAGTGTATGAAGTATGAATTGTATTGTGAAGGGACAAAAAAGTTGTCAAGATAAGACAAGCAATCCGCTGCTGCAAAAATGAATTCCTGCATCTCAAAAGAAGTCTACAATTTAGTGCATGTGTTTTTTGCTTTTACTAGTACTAAAACTGTAACGACGAAATTGTAGCCTCCATCATTACAAGTAAATTACATACGGACCAACTACCTGGGCAGAGAGATAGACACATAATATGCAGATATTTATATATTGTATGCAGTGTAATATACATCACGTTGTGATTTCTTACAATTTGATATTGCCTTGAAAGCTTTGAAAATATATATTTGAACGAAACAAAGCTCATTGTCAGCTTTATCATTATTGCTATCATCGTCATCATTCCATTGTATTTCGATACATCACTGTGTTATTATTATTGCCCATTTGCTCATGTTAGTTTGAACATGGTGTTGTCGTGGATTGTAATGTTGTAATCTGATGGGATCCTTCAACAACCAGCTTGTGAAGCGATGAATGAAATAAAGGGGATTAAGTTTTTTGTGAGGCGTTCCTTTTCTTTGTGTCTCGTTGCAATGTTCTTCTCATACGAAAATATTTTTGGTTAGCCGATTTCCGCTAGCCAAATAAGCCACCCCGTATAGTTGTAATTGTATGTAAGGAATAATAATTTAGTGAAGATAATGCATACCTAATTGCAGTTAATAAAAGCCAACAAACCCTCCACCAAGCCCGCTATAAAAAGTATCCTATTATTACAAGGATGATGTAGGTAGGTAACTGCCATATCCCAATGTGTTCATGCTTTTAATACCTCTTTAATGGCAAACAGTTCCATCTTGTCATCATCATTTTTTTCACCATTACATTGTCAGTCAACCCACGAATGTGCCTATATTGTAAGGAGATCAATATTTAAAAGTGAATTAGAATTAATGATGCTGGGGTACTTAAAAAACCTACTATATAATGTACCAAAGAATTGTACAGCTTCCTTTATTTTATAATCATCGATGGTTGATAACGCACGGAATATTATTTTAGGAGGATGATGTTTGTTGACGGACAATTCAGAAAAGCAGTAAATTGATTTGTATAGCGGTAAGCTTATATAGTGTTACTTTGTAACAATCTGTTAATCTAATGGAATTTGGTAGATGCATTCACAGCAAGGCAAATTTTACAAGAGCCATTGAGAGACTGAATGAGTGGGCACATGCATGAAAATCATCGCACTGATTATTTTGTACCATGTGCATCATTTACATTTCCCAGTGAATATACTACAATCATTTTTCTGAAGCAGCAGGGAAATGCAAAGCATTATAGACAGTTGTTCAAAACCAAGTTTATTTTACAGCTCAGTGACCATTAAATTACTGTACGCATAAGTGCATCGACTAAAAATGATGATGACGCGAATCATGGGGTAGATGACATTAATGTGTAATAATAATCACTGAATGATTCACAAATACATTACGTCTCTCTGAGAATGTATAGAAATGAAAATATACTAATGGAAACGTCAATTATTTATGGTAACAAAGACAGCGGATAGATCGGGATAGATAATTTTCCTAAATACTAGACGTATATTATGTATTTAGTTTATTATAATGATAATGTACACCACAGGACGAGAAAATTTAAATTAAATTTGTTAAACACACCTCAGTTATATTCTTTGCAGTCAGGTACCTCTCAGGAAAGACTATTTTAAACCTTTTGCTTTAATGAGAATAAATTAGCGGTATACAACGAGCATAACAATATTAATACTCAGAATATTTTTAACAACGCTTATGCATCTGTCCTGTGATCCTATTATTTTGTCATCCGTGTTCCCAATCGTAACATGAACGCTTTTTAGTGATGATAATCGTGCCATGCATGCGCAAGTTTAAGGCTCGATTTGCTGGTGCTGAAGCTTGTTTATATTAATAACAGCCAACAACAAGTGGCTGTTTAGCGGTACTTAGCGACTGACAATTATGATAACTTTTCTTTATCGTGATGATGATATCGTTGATTGTGACGAGTAGACAGACGAATAATATAATGAGTATATATTCCTTTCTTGCTGACTTTTGCTGAACATAGCAACTCAAGTCAAGAATCTTCTTACCCCGACAAGAGACCATTTTAATTTATCAACGCAAACAAAGCAAACTTTGTTACATCTAATTTAAATTTTCACGATACGATGGTGGGAACCCATGCTGAATTGAAATAATGTTTATCCTAATGTGCTAATGTAAATATAAATGAACTGAAAGCCGATCTCATCATATGAACTATTCCGTTAAGCATGCGTCATGTGTGAACGAAAAATTTACAGTAAAAGTGCACGCGTTTACATTTGGATAATGCGTGCATTCTGTGCTGTGTCCTAGAAAATGCATAACAGCTTGGTCAAATACTATTCCCCTACTTAATATTTAGTACACCACGTCATTGTTCACAATATGAGTGGAGCTGTCAGAAACTGACTGACGGATTGCTCATTGTCAGTTCAGCGCCTTCTCATTTCCTTTCACTCAAATAGGAATTCTTTGGGATCTGTTATTACGCATGGTCAATCAATGCGGTTTACAGTAATTTTTTTTCCTTTTTGCACTTTGCTACTTATTCAATTTAAGAATGCCAATACACGTTTTATTGGTTGCAACAAGCCTTTAAAAATGCGTGACAGTAGTCAGAATACGTGTATCACTTTCTTTTAGCACAAATTATCAAAATATTATGTGATCATATTTTTTACTTTGCAAGCAACAACTTTCATGCATATGTTGGCATTAATTACTTAAGAGGTAGGCATGAGGTATGAATTAATCTTTCCTTGTCCCAGAAATTAGTCATCACTTGCTATATTTTTAAAAACTATTACATTATTTTACATGTTAATCATTGCCCTTGTTCTTTTTGCAGCTGTAAATATCTTATTTAAACACGCATGACATAACGGACTTTTAGCTTAGAAGCAACTGATTCGGAGCATGGCAAATACATAATATTATTATTAAATTGAGGCGTCTTGTTGGTAGTTTTTGCGGAGATGACTAGAAGACTAGTCTGTTAGTCTGGTAAATTAATTAATTGGAATAAAATATATTCTTCATGAAAGTGGTTCAGTCATTCCATGCCATATATACCAGCCTCAGAACCGACTATTTCAAAATGAAAAACCA
>JAHZMV010002529.1:0-16089 GCA_027743765.1 Coecobrya sp. COE2 | reverse complement strand
ATTAAAAATGCAAAAGGTCTGAGACGTTTTATGGTTGTACCTATGTTTAGGAAACATGTAGCTTCCTGGCGACCCTTGAGAGTTTGCTTAGGAAGCTCCAACTTTTATGAGGCTAGAACGCCGTTAGTGTTATCTAGTTTTAATGTTGACCAGACAATTAGCCTATTACTACTCTAGGTAGAATATAACATTTTAGGATTACTGGGAAGGATCATTGTAATACTTGTTGCATTCGTAGGTAACCAACCACATTTCCTGTGCAGCGTTCGAGTTTAGAATTGTTGACAACTTATGTTGGTGTATATATGGAAAGCAACCAAAACCGGACTTCTTTTGTCCGGGGACACAAGTGTGGTTTCTGCTATTGTTTGTATGAAAATGGAAAACTTGGAGTAGGGGTTAATGAACTTGATAGCATCATGTAACTTCTCTGAGCAATATACCCATCTGACAAGAAGTGGACAGACTTTCTAAGAAAAGCATGAAATCCTTGTTAGCCCATGTGTACTACATTATTTGGCTGTGTGATATAGTGGTACTATTGCAGATATTTATTAATATATAATATTCATGTAATTTGAACATGCAAGTGCAAATAGGTATCAATACTAAAATACATAATAAATGTACAAATAAAAACTCCATTTCTAAATAAATACCTTGCATTAACTTTATTGAGATTTGTTAAAATAGCGGGAATTACTGTACACAAATTCATGAACCTCAGATTCTTAAGTTCCTCGCATTTCATCTAAAACATGCAATGATCTTTTACGTACTCTATACGCGTCATCTCACGCATAACGATTTATACAAAATAAAATATTGCTTATTGTCTCCTGCAAAAACTAACAAAGGAAACATTTATACTCAAGCACGTTTTTGCAATCGTGGATGCTATGTACGAGAAAAGCGAACGATAGCAGCAAACATTTAAATTCAGGTTGGGAAATATTATATGTTCAACTAAAATGAACAAAAATAATACTAAGGATTCTGAGCTAACTGACTTGAGTAAATTATTAAAAATAAAACAAAACAAGAAATTCTACTCACATTTTATTTTATTTTACTTACAACCAGTAAATCTTCCAACTTATTATTTGAACATGCTGACTAAACTCTTAGCTTTTTGTTTAAAGTAAAGTTTTGTGTTCTTTACGTACCTACTTTTGAAAAATTAAAATTATATTTTTGAGGGCTGACCAAGCCTTTTTTATGTTCAGTATTTTCCTCCAAGGTAAATGTATGAATCTATCGCGTAAACTAAATCATATTATATATATTTTTCAAATTCTATCCTATACATATAATATAACAAAGATATATGCTACTACAAAAAGCTAACTAATTATATTAAATGGCTTAAGAGATATTTCGAAACCCTTATATAAATTACATGAGGTAAAATTAAAAAACAAAATTCTAGATATTTTTTATGTACTGGCAACCATTCCTCTACATACTTCCACCATGTTAACAACCGAGTTAAAAAATTGCTTTAAGTTGCACAGACTGTTGTATTTCTACCTTCCCAAATTTGTTTTAGTTTTTAACCCTGATTTTACCATAGTTTCCTTCAATTCCTCCAAGCTTGCTTGGGGAATATTTTTAATTGGAATTGCGGACGCGCATTTAATTGCCGGAGGAAATCTGTACGTGTTTTATACACACTACTTTGTAAAATTCCGCCCAAATTTTCATCTCACCCATGCCTTCATATTTGTCACTGGTGCGGTAGCAGTGGGTGTTGTGACTGTGATTGGACTGCTTCTACTATGGCATAGTAAGGATTTAATAACCGGATTCAACAAGATGAATCGACTCCACTTTCAAATGACAAAACGTAATTGTTTAAATTTTTCTTATAGATTTTTCTCTTATTTGATTTGCTTATTCGGTTGTTTCAATATTTCAGAATACAGACCAAATGCCTTCAATAAAAAGGGGGAATTCACCAACGAAGGTCGTCAAGATATTGTTGGACTTGCAAGCTGCTGTGCAATATTCATCATGGGTATAACTCCATATTGGATTGTTGCATTTGTTCTGTTTCAAGGGTACGACTGTATTTACTTCTTACTCAAGGATTTTCTACCAGATCGGAAGTATTGGATATTCGCACAATTTTGCTAGTGCATCTCGCACGAATTGTGCTTACTTCCCCGAGCATCATAGAAATGTTTCGATCTCTGGCTTTCGGTTTACCAATCGGTCTGGCGGTTCTTGGTTTCTTCTTTGATTGCATTGACTATCTTCGAAACAAAGTAGAAAGTCTAGGTAAGTTCATTTCACAGTACTTGGAATTCCAGCTAACCTACAAATATTTTGAGTTTACCCTAGGAAGTGTGCTATGTTCGGTAATCACGGCGGATTATTTCGGAACTGTGGCTTGTATGGGGTTTTGTATTGTTGGGTTCAGCAAAATTGATATAATGATGTACTTGACCTTAGCAGTAGGTACATGTTCCGCGTTGATAATCTCGTCATATGCGTACCATCAGGAGAAGCATTTAGTAACGATGTTTGAGGATATGGTTGAGAAACGGGTGGTTTTAGCAAAGTTGAGGTATGCCACAATAAAAACAAAATACTCCAGAATTCTGCAGGGTCGCATGGTTAGTCTGAGAGTGATTAAGGTTCCGTTTGGATCATTTTTCTATTTGCAGAAAGATTTTGGATTAATGTACTTCTCTAACTTGTTTGAGCATGTGGCGGATTCCGTGTTGCTTTTCAGTTTACGGTAGATGTAATTTGTATGACAATAGTTGTCAGATCTAACTTTCATGTAATATTGTTAAGTGTTGTAGGATATTAGTTTAAATTAGAACATTCAAAAAGATTAAAAAATCTAAAATCGTTATTATAGCTAAATATATTTCATTACAAAAATTTTGCATCCAAGTTTTTTTTTTAAAAAAAAGACCGTTCAGATATTTAAACAAGTAAAACTAAGAATTAAAATTGTTTGAAAGCTAGAATCTAAAAAATATAAAAAATACACTTTCTAGTATGTAGTAAAATAGTTCGTGTTGCAGATTTCTTAAATATGTGTAGCCTTTCTGTAAAGTTGAACCGATTTTAATATCTACTTATAGCAGAAATCTATGACTTATTCGAGAATGTATTTTATTGCATTTTATTTCATTTCTTTTGGAACTCCCAACTGCTTGAGTTAAATTTAAAATATAATATAATTTAAAAGAATGGTTAAATAATAATTGCTAATACTAATACTGTAGTTACTGAAGTATCATACTTAAATTATACGTATTAAATAAGCTGTAATATAATCCTGATTTCAGTGTTATTTAATTAAGGATCCATAATTTGTAAGTTATTAGTTACGTATACCTTAGTTGGGTGATAATTTTAATTAGTTTCTAGATTAAGCGAAATAAGTATTTAGCCGAGGGCCAGATATCTTTAATATAAATATGTAAATGAAATGGTTGCATTGTGTAATATTAAAATGTAAATATATTAACGCAAATTGTTTATTTAATAGAATAGACTATTATTCAGATAGGCTTAAGGCAATATGAAATACAAAAATTTTACTAATAAATTATATGCATACAATATAAAAAAGCAAAAACTGAATCAGAAAATATTGCATTTGGTTATCGATCGGTTTTCACATCGGGCTTACCTTCTTTATCTACATATATGCATGTAATGATTTATTAAATATTGTTGTTGCAAACATATTCAATAAATCAATAGCATCAAATAAATATGGAGTTTAATCAGCTTTTGCTTTTTATCTGCGATTGAAGTATGAACAAACGGAAGTTTCCAAGGATAAACCACACTAACATTTCATTCCTTCAATGCTTTGGACTTATTGTTTTCCAGTTTACACTCCTTACTTCTTCTGCTGTGTTGCTAATTTCTCTGCCATAATTACTTCACTTGCCAGGTGAAGAAAGTAATTAAAATCTTTTCTAATAACGATATATGAAAACCACGGGATACAATGGTGCCAGAAATATGAGCAGGTTTGCCACAAAGCCTTTTCTTCAATTCGTAAAACTTCATTTTACAGACTTTAGTCGCACAAAGCAGGATTAGTTCAATACCATCTTTCTATAGCAACTAGTGAATATGCTGTATAATTTTTCTGCCACCTTAAGGATTGAGTTAATACTGTCACAGAAGATTAAAATAAATAAATTAAATCAACTTAAATAATTATTTGAAAAGGAATTATTCTCTAATATTTTCTATTTGCTCGGCTCTGTAAAAATGATGGTGTTTAGAATTTGCTCTTTTATTTCGACAAATTATCTTCTCTCGCTCTCAGTTTGTATTTGGTTCCATACATTTACAAATTTTATTTCTTTTGTGGACACCAGCACAATATCAGTAGAAATAGCTCGGGAGAATTCTTACTGTCGTTCAACATCGTTTTTAAGGCAAATATATCGTGACAAGACACCAGTCAGTTTCTATGAAAATCTCTCTATATTTCCTGAGTGCTTGGTACATATAATAAACTACCAAGGTTTGAACATTGTTCAGCCACCCGATGAGCCCAACAAACTTCCTTATGTTCTCACCAGAAATGACGTAGCGAAGGTTTCCTTCAGCGACGGGGTAAAAAGATATTTCCAGGTGCCATTCGAGAATCCTATTTTGGCAGGAAAATCTAGAAATAATACACTCAAGGATTGGAATTCAGCAAAATATAATTTTAGTCGCTTCACTTTCTCGGAAATAACAACGCAAACTAAACCGTGGCGATGCGAAACCCATTTACATTTGTATCCACCCAAGTTATCTACATCTAAATCTGAGTCGGAATTCTTTTACAGTTATTTGAGGGGCATTCCATTTTCTGATTTGACACTAATATCTGCTGAATTTTGGAAACGCCCTATGACTCAACAGCGCACTGCCTTTGCTCAATTTGATACTAGACAACGTTTCGATATCTTAGTAGCTTGGAAACGTTATTCCGGACTTGATGCTTGGATCAATGGACTTTTGATTCATTCTCCGCCGTATAGTACCCCCCCAACAATAAACTGGGAACTTTTGCATTGGGTAACTTTGCAAAACAAAATAGTTGATGTTCGTCTATTTTGTAAAAATTGCCATCCATGTCGATCTTACCATTCGGTTCCAGTTGATAGGAGCAAACGGACCAACCTCACCATTTTTAGTGGTTATTTAGACCAAGTAAACTGGGAAACTGATAGCGTATTCTGGAAACTAATGGGTTTCGGGCTTCTTCGCCATGTAGGTCGATTTATGCCATATGTTTTAAACAAATATCCAATCCATTTTGATCACAGTGAACTGTACATGTTCCGCGATCATGCATCAGATTTATCCAGGTATGTCTGGGAGCAGCGCTTAGTATATTTTCTGCTTGGCAATGCCACATACCACAAAAATGATGACTACAAAGTCCAGTTTCAATCAGAGTTTTCTGAGCTGGGAACTGTGTTAGGATTGTGTGGATGTGATAATTTTGATGTATTACGCTATCCCCATATACAACTTGTCGTTGAACACCCAACATATCCTATACACTATCCTCTTCACCAAAAGCGACTGAACTTTGCCGCGTGTGGCCATCTACAAGGAAAAACAGCGTTCCGGGAATTATTTTCTTCCTACGATGTATCATCCTGGTGCACCATTGTATTACTTGTGATAGTCGGAGTTCCAATCCTTCTGATATCGATGGACATGCTCTACGAACACACAAAATCCCCTACAGGAAGGCTGTGCTCGTTGTCTTCATTTCTAGAGCGGTACGCTAAACTTGTGCTGCCATCATTTAAAGTAATTGTGGAACAAGGATTTCTTAATATATCTGGCGAAAGATCGGTATACCAACACTACGTTGGAGGAGTCATGTTGCTGATGGCTTTAGTTCTAAGCAATGCATATAAAGGCGAAAATCTCACCAAAATCATTAGCCCACTTCCCCCAATGCCGTATGTGTCATTTAAGCAACTTGTTGAAAACAATTTTTTAATATATAGTACGTTCAAATACTTTGGGGACGATTCTGATGATTTTTTCAAAAACTATCAAGATTGCAAGCATTGCTATAATAAATCCGGACTACATTGTGTACAAACAAATGTCAATGTTTCTTTAGGCAGGTATGTGTTGGGCAGTAAAGTGTTTAGGTTGATATCCGGTGTGCTTAATATGCTGGTTTACAGGTTTAGCTCGGATATGTTCTTTTCCGGAAAAGGTAAATCTTTTGGGGTTGGTTGCACAAGCGAGTATGAATTTAGTGAAAGCGAGATGTATATTTTGAACCATACTGGTTTAATACCACCCATGCCTGGACGTTTTAACTTACATGGTAGAACAAAACTCCTTGATAATTGCAAGGAACTGGGGAATCGTTGCGATAATTGATAATGAAAATAATATCAGAAAGATGAAAACTGAGTACAACTTTTATAGAAGTAAAGATTTTGATGGAAGTGTTTCCTTTTCGGAAGAGGTGATTGCTGAGCAGGTGTATGGATTTGTTTTTGGAGGATGGATTCCGAAAAGAATTGTTCGGAGAATTGAAGGTCTACGTAACTCGGGCATGCTAGGATATCATAACAAGTTTTGAAAAATATATTACGAGGGAAGAGGAATGTTGGTTAATTTTCCAAAGTTTAGACAGTATCACTCTTCAAATTTGAAGGGAAGTATTAAGGTGATATTTGCTATTTTACCAGTGGGATTTGCTCCCGCTTTTTTATTATACCTCATGGAGTTCTTGAGGCATAAACGAGACAAAAAGAATTGGTGTAGGTTGGCACTGGTTAGGTTATGTTTAGTTGCTTTCTATATCGTTAGTCGGTTTCTGAAATTTTTCAAATCTAAGAATCATCATCTCAACAAATGAAGAGGAGGCTACGGTTTGAGATAAAATACCTACAATTTTGAATATTACTGTCACTTCAACGAATAATTTATGAAAATAAGATTGGTTTAATTATTTTAGCGTATTAAATTAGGATAACAAATCCGGGAATCATTTTCCCAAGAAAAGCTTATATGTCGATGGAAATAACAGCAGGTACATTTTTCATTCCATTTACCTTGACATTCGATCCATATCAGTTGGCATTCCGAAACAGTTACTTTGTAGAAATTATCGCGATAATTTTGTACCTTTTTTACATTTGCTTATGCAGCTTGCATCATGCTTGTTGCGTACGCTCTGTGTTTTTATCACATTGTACTTTTCTGTTTTGTTAATCTTCCATTATGTTTGAGTACCTCTTTATAATTTTCCATTCCTTTATTCTCTAATGACGGATTATGCTAATTATGCCATTATGCTGGGTTGAATACCTATTTATGTTGTGTGTAATGTAGTGTCGCCTATAAAAGGGACATGCTCAAAGAGCCTCGGGGCTCAGTCGTTCACTCTAGGTCTTTGCGGTGCATCCTGTTCAAATTTACTCTGAATATTTCTGAAATAAGTTTCCCTTTTTTGATTTAGTATTTCCGGAAACTATTCTTGTGTATGAGTTCAGTCGTATTTCTAATTGTCATTGAGTTCTTTGTTCATTGCACTTGCATTCAATTATAATCTTTAAAATCAAAACTTAAATAAAATTTCCTTTCCAGTAGAATAAATTTCATATATGTACATGCAAACAATTATGTTGCCTTTGTCTAAACTTGTACCTATATAATTTACTATCAAATTAAACAAGAAAGTTATAATTTATTTTACAACAAGTTTTATTACATTTGATTTTATTCCTACTAGATAAAATAATTTGTACGTTGTTGCGAAACTATGAAGAACATTGCAAACTCCGAATATGCACCAATGAATACTGTCTTGACTGAGTGAACATATCTTAATTAGCTTTGTAAGCAAATTACCAATAAATGATAAATGTAATAAAGTAAATTCAAAAACTGATACAGAAGATGTGTAAGAAATCAAGCTATTTTACTCATTGGTCATTCCAAGTAAGTTTTGATTCTTTAAACCGCCAATTTTATTGGAAGGTTAAATTTCATTAAAGTCTTCTATTCGGAGTACAATACCTATATTGTCATCATTCCCAATTTATGCAGCAAAAGTATTTTCACCTCTGCTTCAGCTCCTCTACCATAATCTACAAATGGAAGCAATTGCTTAAATTATACTGTATATACGCCATCTCTTTCTTTGCCACTAAAATTATAAAAAGCATAATACATCTATTCTGCAATAAGGAACAAAGGATACTGTCTATACTGAAAGTATGCATTCAAACTTACAGATGTCATGCTCGAGAATAAAGGACAGTTTCAGGAAACTCTGAAAACTGGAAAAAAATATTGCTGGTGTTGATTTTCAAATGTTTAGAACTAATTGCAGGCAATGAATAATAAAATGAGAAATAATCCAAAATTGTCCCCAAAACGTTTAATTTCATATACAGAAAAAGCTGGAGCAGTCTGGTATATGGCAATTACATCAAACGTTTAGAAATTGGCAAATTTTACAAGCAAATTAATCTAGACATACATTTTATTTCAGTGGGACTTCTCTCTTTATCTACATGTATTTATTGATTTAGCAAATATTCTAGCTGAACATTTTCAGAAAATCACTGGCAACAAATATGATTGAAGTTAATGGATATAGGTAATTTGTTCAGTCTTTCTTGAAGATTGCTATTAAAATATTTTGCGTGTATGAATGTTTCAGTACAATGCATTCAAATTTAAGTATTCTACGCACTACATCGTGTTGTAAAACAATGAACATATATTGTATTTCCTAATTTGTAACAAAATATTTCGATAATTAATAAAATACATAGAATTTTACATATTTAGAGTCCATTAAGCATGTCATTGTTATAAGCAGAGTATTCTCTATTTTGCCGACATTTGTTACATGTAAGAACCTGTGACTTCGATACATGTGATATTGAGGGTGCATCCATTACAATATTGTGTTTATTTGGTTTTACAATATTCACATCAAAATAGTTTATCAAACCACACAACCTGATGTAATAACCTAGATTGCGATAACAATTGAAATGGGCAGTAGACAGACGTTGCATTGCTTTGTAGACTATATTATTTGGTAATTCAAATTCATAATTAAATATATACTGCAAGTTACATGCAGCATGTAGCAGGAGAAATATGTACAAATTTAGAGGATTTGGTGTACCTTATGATCAATGTATGGACGAATTTATTTCAGCTCTGTAGCATGTCAGGTGTACACAATTAAATAGTAGATCCAATTTCTGGCTTCAATAAAATTGTCAATGTAATTTTGTCGTGTTTTGTAGTGTCTTTATAGAATAGCATAGTTTATAACTGGATGAGTATTAACTTACAGTAACTGGGCTTCTAACATTAGAATCGAATGTTCGTTCAAAAGACGCTATTAATTTGCCTTTGATGGCATGAATCAGTTCGAGAAACCATCTTTATAAGAAAAGGGTAAATTTATGGATTATGTGAACAATGTTTTGGTGAGTCTTTCTGGCACAAACACAGGGTAATGTTCATGGTACTATTTTGTAATGTCCTAGCTCAATGAATGACACAATAATCTGTCAAATCATAAATTTGAAGTCATCCGTCTGTACTAGGACAAGAATTGAATACGCTGCTATGAACACCTGGTGTCAGTAAAATTAACTGAAATATGAAGATAGATATGGAATTAAGTGTGCCTATTTCTTATTTTTGCTTCACTTCAGTGTACATTAAAATAGAAAATTAATAAATTATAATCTCAATATATGCTTTTATTGTGTTTTAATATTAGCACAACAAAACTAAGGAAATACATTCCAACTTTTTAAATATTTATAGTATCATGCATATCAATTATAGGCATATATAAGTCCAAAATTATATATGTCCATACTGGATTCAGAATAGATATTTTTTAATGAAATAATAACCTTCAATAGCAATTTTGTCTAAAGGGCAACAAAAATCAATTCCTTCGTTTCCCCATTTGCTTTTATTGCTGCAACAGTTTGACGAGACCATCCGAAATTGCAGTACGCCTAAAATATCTTTATAAATTACACAATGTCATTAACGAAAGCAGCTTTTGTTGTACTAATCAAACTACACAAATTCTTTGGGATTCCGTATCACGTTAACACATCATCGTTACAAGTTTCCAGGAGCAAATCAATCAATAAAACATCCTCCAGAATATTTCGAATACTTACGCAAATAAGTCTGGGATACTTGTTCATATTTGACATATTTCGAATCATTTGGCTCGCAGTTTACTGGAAATCATTCACAAGAAACAATTTCATTCAGATGGTCTACTACTGTTTTTCACTGT
Organism: Coecobrya sp. COE2; assembly: GCA_027743765.1. Lineage (NCBI taxonomy): Eukaryota > Metazoa > Arthropoda > Collembola > Entomobryomorpha > Entomobryidae > Coecobrya > Coecobrya sp. COE2. Next base: position 5,780 of record JAHZMV010002529.1, on the reverse strand, counting down.
CTGGAATAATTCTTGCCCTTGCTGCCTGTCCAATTACAGGAATTCACAACACGGAATTTCAATATTTGATAAACCAAGCGTGTAGTTTGATGACAGATCAAAATGTAGATGAGGCAAAAGTACCACGCTTACCTGAGAAAATGGCAAAATATTTCGTTTATGGGTTTTCCTCTGCTTTTGTTGTAATACCACCAGGAGCGTTTTTCATTCCATTTGCCGTGTCGTTCGATCCATACCAGTTGCTATTCGGAACCAGCTACTTTGTTCAATTTGTCTCGGCATTTGTGTACCTTTGCACATTTTCATACGCTGGATGTATTATCCTTACGTTTCTACTTTTTATAATTTCCTTTCTCCAAGTTGCTTATAAGCATTCCCACACACTCTATTATAAGACTTCATCACAGAAATTTGTTTGGCCAGTTTTATTCAGATATTATTTAGGATTCCCAAAATTCTACCACCGATTTCAGGTTCTGAGGATTCTAATCCAGATTGCAAATAGAAATTTAAGTAGTATGGTTTCTGTTTGGTTTTTTGTAGGAATTATTTTGGGTACCTCGGGAGCTTACTCGACGATTAGAATGTTTGGATTGTTCAATATATTTATTTACTTGATCTCACCAGCAGTTACATGCATCTTCTTTTTGGCATTTATTGTAATTACATATTTGGCATATTTACCTCACAAGGACGGGATAATTTACAAACAATTTTGGATAAGGCTTCTGCGGAAGCGGGACGACCAACAACGGCTTCGCGCATCTAATACGATTGGATTTTATGCAAGGCCTTATGGTTTAATAACGACATCATTGGGATTAAGTGTTTGTGACGATGTTGTGAGGAATACGGTTTCTTTATTAGTGATTTTTAATACTTAAAGTGTACCACACCATACCATAAATTATTGATATATTCCGTTACAGCTAAGTGATCATTAGTTATAATATATTTTTTATAAGTAATGGTTTCTAATGAATCGTTTGCCATTAAACAATTCCTAGTATTATAAACAGATAACAAATTAAATAACAATAAAAAATTAAAATCTCCGAATAATGTTATCTAAGATGAAATTTAAAAATATGTATAATTTTAGACTTTGTAATATTTTTTTTCATGACAAGCTTACGGGAAAATGATGAACTTTATAATAAACATTTCAGTATTTCATTGCCGTAGCGCGTTAATAATACAAAAATTACGGAAATCGGTTAATAAATTTTTGGTTTTTAAGTTGAAACAGAAAATAGGTTTGTTGAAAACCATACATATCCTATATAGACATGAGTAGCATTTTACTTTATGACAAGTATTTCCCACCAGGAACAAATTGCACTCACGAACCACGAACATGAGAACATAGGATGCCGCGGCATTCTAGATAGTGAACTAGGATAAACTTTTGTACTTTAAGGTACGCAGATTTTGACAAAATAACCCCCTTTCTGCTCTGAGTTACCAAGGGTCACAAAATATCTTATGAATTAGTACACAGCTTGGTCAATTTTCCATGTAACAATTATATAACATTTGCTCGGTTTTGAATATTGGTTTTATGGAAACGTGAAAATCGAAGAAGACTTAGGGCTTGCAGGATGATTGATGTATATGCTGGACCACACGGCTTAGTCACTGCAAAACTAGTATTGATTATTTCGAATGGCATAAGAACTAAATCTTCCTTATTAGTGATTTCTAGAATACACTAATGTTATGCAAATTGATTTGTAATCAATGTATGACAGTAGTTTAGATTGCCGTTAATAATAACGTAGCTAAAACTGTTTATGATTGTGAATTTGTTTAAATTTTATATGTCGGTATGTAAGATGTAACGGACAATCCAAAAAATATTTAGTCTTAAATAATAAAAAAATTTCCCACGGTAATATAATTATGCATGTATGCCTAAAATGTGTACGTCATGTAATGTATTTGGTTATATGTGGGATAAAATTTTTGACGTTTCTAAACATTAAATTAAACAACTAATTGTCAGTTGGCTGGTATATTGTTAGTAGATTTAGGGTAGTTTTCAAATTTAAGAATATACACTTCAAAAAATGAAAAGAAAGTTAGACATTGAAACACAAGCGCGTTAGAATATGGAAAACATTTGAAATGTTTAGTTGCTAAGTCACTTCAACAGAGAAAATAAGGTATTGGTTGCAACGATATAAAATCTGTAAAAGCGGTAAATCTGTGTAAGGTTACCGTCACGATACATTTTACTGAATTTGCACTAAATATGAACAACTTGGTTTGTTCAGTATCATCCTAATTATTTTATATACGATAATAAATGATGATATGAAAATCAGCAAATCATATTCTCTAAATAATGTTATCTATTGTCTAAAAACTAAAATAGAATAATCGAAAAAGAGAATTGAAAATGGCATAAATTGATTTTTAAATATTTATAGAATCATATTAACATAGGTATAAGCATTTATAAGTCCAATTTCAAACTTTGGAAATTTCCACATTCCAATTATGTTGCCTTATACGCGAGCGGATTTGCTGAAATGAAATAATAACCACTAGAAAATAATTTCTGTAAAGGGCAACGCAAATCAATTGTTCGGTTTTTCTAACAATTTCTGTCGACGCTACAGTTTCACAGAAGCCATCAGAATTCATTGTGGGCATTAATTCCTCTTTTAAAACTTCAAAAATTGTCATTAACAGAAGCTGCTTTCTCCGTATTGTTCCATCTGCACAAACTGCGTGACATTCCATATTACGTTAACCCAGTCTCGCTGCAAATTAGTAAAAGCAAATCATATTATAAAACCTCAGCAATAATATTGCGAACACTCATGCAGATAAATTTAGCATACCTACTGATATTTGACACCTGGAGAACCATTTGGCTAACTGTTCACTGGAAATCATTCACAAGCAACAATTTTATTCAATTGGTCTACTATTGTTTGGCACTGTGCAGAATAATGCTTTCCCTTGTTACATTTTACAATCCGGAATTTGAATTCTTAATAAATCAGGTATGTGCGGTGATGCGGCATCGGGATATAGATAAAGAAAATGAACCAGGATTATCAGCAAAAATGACAAAGCAGCTGGTTTACGTATTCTCCTCTGCTTTTCTTATAATTCCACCAGGAGCATTTTTCATTCCATTTGCCATGTCGTTCGATCCACATCAGTTGGTATTTGGAACGAGTAACTTTGTAAAATTTATTTCAGGAATTGTGTATCTTTTAACATTTTCATACGGTGGATGTGTTGTACTTACATTTCTCCTTTTTATAATTTCCTTTCTTGAGGGAATATAAATAAATAAATAAATATAAATGCTCAAATATACTTTATTCAAGAGTTACGGAAAGGAAAACTTGGTTACGTGTTTTTTAAAAAAATCATTTAAGATTTCGAAAATATTTTCAACGATTTCAGGCATTAAGTATTCTAATCCAAATCGGTAATAGAATTATTGGTTCAATGGTTTCCGTTTGGTTTATTGTAGGAATTATTTTAGCCTCTTGGGGAGCATTCTCGACAATTAAGATGTTTGGATTGTTAAACATATTTACTTATTCAATATCTCCAGCTGTCACATACCTCTTATTTGTTGTGTACACATTAGTTATGCATTTAGCATATTTGCCATACCAAAACTCCGTACATTTTAGACAATGTGGGGGAAAGATTATGTGGAAACAGGAAGATCGAAAACGGTTACTGGCTTGTAAATATATTGGTCTTTACGCTGGACCTTACGGTTTAATAACGGCAAAACTGGGCTTAAGTGCTTGTGATGATATTATCAGGAATACGGTTTCTTTATTGGTTATTTCTGGTACTTAAATATTGGTACAAGTTATGCATTAAGAATGAAAACTTATAGTTAGGGTTTCTCACGTATTAATTTTATACCTAATCTATTCCTTAAAATTGTATATCATTTTAGTGAAGACAAGATCTAATAAATTTATGTCCGGGTTGACTTAATTACTACATAAATGTAGTGCCTGTAATACAGAACGTAATGTAATGTCTCCTTGGTTATAATTTTAATCTTACGTAATTTAATATTCATGACTTTTCTATTAATTTTAATCATTTTCATCAATAAAATAAACAAAAAATTATCCCATGCATAACTCGTACTTAAAAGGGATATTTTGGAAGATGGAATATTTTTCTTCGAATACTAATATCCATAAATCTACAAGTACACAATGACCACATTGTATAATCTTCCGTAAACTATGCTATCTACTTATTAATAATTCAGCACAAAAATTTATTTGTCACATTTTTGTGATATGGTTCTGAAATGCAAATTGTCATGTTTTGTTCTGAATAATATGGTGTAAGAAAATTGACAAGTCCACGTACGATGTGTGCCAACCTAAAACTAAGTAGTGCTGTCTGATGTAAAAACAGAATATAATAAATTAGACAAAAGAAGATATTGCATATCCTTTTCTGCAAAAAGAAGAAATGTTAAATTTTATTTTCAGTTACATTTTCACAGTTATAGATGTCACGCAAACAAAAGCCAGAAAGCATGAGGTAAAACTAAAAGCAACATTGTCAGAAATACTGTAAATGTTCATGCGAAACTATCTATCTAAAACTGAATGAGATCCGTGTTCGGGACTGGATACATTGCAAAATTTATATCGGGAATTGTTTACCTTTGTACATTCGCATACTCTGGATTTGTTGTGCTTACTTTTCTGACTTTTATAATATCTTTTCTGGAAGGAACTTACAATTATTCCGGTACACTCTATTTTAATACTACATCACAGCAAACTTGGTTGAAAGTATTGTTCAGGCAGCACTTAAGATTTCGAAAAGTTCATCACCGATTTTAGCTTTTATTCATTCGAATTCAAATTAGCAATAGAAATTTAGGTGGAATGGTATCCATTTGGTTTTTGTTAAAATTATTTTAGGATTATAGATAGGCTCACTCGACGATTATAGATTGTTTAGAATGCTAAATATATTTATTTATTTAATCTCACTAGCCGTCACATACGTCTTATATGTCGCATTTATTGTAATTACGTATTTTGAAAACTTGCCGTACAAAAATTCTACAAGGTATATACAATTTTGGAGAAGGATACTGTGGAAATGAGAGGATAGAAAAAAAATCACGAGCTTGTAATGAGATTGGATTTCATGCCGGATCTTTTGGTTTAGTGACCGCATCACTGGGATTAATTGTTTGTGATGTTGTTATCAGGAATATGGTATCTTTATTGGTTATCTCCGGCACTTTAATTTTACTATAAATTAATGGTACAAAGTAAAACCGAAGTCCATATTTCCTGAATAGATGTATTTGTTAAATAATAATCTGGTAGTTGCGAAATGGTCACAAGTTTGACAGGGTGTGAAATAAAAGGAAATACGTGCATGTCTGTCAAATTTAGAATCTTAAATTGATTGTTTATCTCATGTCAAAATTTAATTATATTCTTGTTCAGTATTTTGTAATGTCAGTTTTTATATTCCTAATATTTTGTGGCTAATTCTTTTATGATAATGCTATGCACATGGATTTACATATTGTACTTAAATATATACAGGTCCAGATTCTTCTAATCTTATTAACATGTTCTTTACCTTTTTCTAATATAATTTTAGTTCATTGCTTGCTTCAAGTTCAATGGCATGCCTACGTGACTAGAAGACGTGTATACGTCAATCCATATTTTAACTTAAGCTGTTTCTTGTAAACCATATTATTATTCACTGAACCGGAGGACCGAGCTGACTTCTCCATTTTT
>JAHZMV010002528.1:0-13520 GCA_027743765.1 Coecobrya sp. COE2 | reverse complement strand
ACAGACCAAATTGCATGCAACTGCTAACGGGTTCTAGAAACGAATAGATAGCAACCGTGATTTGTGATAACGACACATTACCAGAATTATACAATTTCACTAACCACGTAATTGGTGCAATGTCTGTGAAATGGGAATCGTATCGTGGAGGCTGTAGTGATCGTGCATGACATTAGTAACTCATTTTCCGAGAGACAAGCATATCTATTCCACCGTCTACAGAATTGCATGGGATAATAGAGCGTAGGTATTTATAAACGGCCTGTTTACAGGCCGGTTGGTTTCACCATCCAAATATAAAACCCAGCACAAGGATGGATGATCATAGGATCCAAATAACTGGATGATCATCATTCTCTCAAGAAAAACGAGTTATTATATTATTATACAGACCCAATATGGAATGCATGCCTATTGCATATTATATGAATTTATAGTAATAGTTCCTTTGGTGGCCGTTACTCAACCACTAACGCCGCAACTCAGATCAAATGTAACTGGCAGGTAAAATGTAATATCAAGCGGTAGCAGCGTTATTATGTAAATACTACACGTTGAAGAAGACATAGGCATTATAATGCTGGTTGGGCTGACTCTCTCTGTCCTCCGTCCTGTGTAAATAGTTTTACCTTCGGTTCAGTGTCAGTTGTGGCAACAGACAGCCATTAACGAGTAATGGCATGATCCCGGTTGGATCATCAAGAGCTCATTACAGTTCTTTGATGATTTGGTGTAATATGCTGCTATTGCCCCATACATTGTTTGCTTTCCTTTGTACTTGGTATCCTGTTGTGTCGTTTGTAGTTTCCAGCACACAGCCATCAAGCTATAAAGGTAAAAGGCGAACGCACACACATTTCCAACAAGCTAGCTTTAACTTGGAGATCAATTGAATATTGAAACTGTTCATGGAATGTAATGTAATTAACTGTTCATAAGACACACACGAGGCGACATGCTTTTCCTATCGGTTCAAACATATTATTATTCAGAAATAAACTGCTCTTTTCTGGGTTTACTGTGCCAACGATCAATTTTATCATTTTTTAAAGCGTGTATATAAATACCATGGATGTATGTGCATATGTATGAAGGTATATAAATTAAGAATCTGACGACATTAACCCATTAACGTAGAATCATTTCTCAAACACTTTCTTTGAAAATACGCTTTTGAACAAGTCTACTTGGTCAAAAGTCAAAAAAACAAAAGACTGTTGCGTACGTGTACTCATTACCATAGGATATCAAAAATCTTTATCTTTCCACGTGCTTGAAATTGAAACCACATTCAAAAAGCCTTTATAGAAAGGGTTAATAGGAATGGAATAAGATTTTGAAACAGATAATTGCTTAATTACTCATTGTTCGATGAATAGCTTTATTGTTGTTTTGTCTCTTGAATTCCAATGCCGAGTCCACCACATCTTGTTCTCATTAAATCTCAACATTTCTAACAATTCAATGAGCTGAACAACAGGAGTAATAAAGTGGTAACATTCCGATGCCACATTTTTGCAACATTTTATTGCCGTTGGATCCTCTGAATCTCAATATGCCCCAACAGCAACCATCATTTAGTATGCAGCTATGAATCCTTGTGTATGTCTACATCAATTAAAAAGCTTGACCAGTGCTCGTCACAATTAGGTTACTAATTAAGCCTGACATTCAAATTCCTACTAATACTTCTTGATTGAATGAAGCAATCAATGCAATATAAACTACATGGAATGAAATGGAGAAGATGCACAGCAGAACATCAGCATTTCATTTATCTCCTCCTCAGGCGGATGGGAAAGTAGCGTTATCTTTTTCACAGGTTTGTGATATCAGGACGATAGAACTGTCAAGTAGACAATACCTAATTAATCGCTGTATAAATGAAAAGATGAAGGAAGGTATTCCTTTCTTCCTTTTTTGATCCTGATCATTATTATTATTTCCTTCTTATTTTAGACAATTTCGTCAGAGTTGATTACCTTTGCTCTTCTTTAAAAAATAATAATGAACTTCTCTTTCACAAATAGCCTGGCTGTTCAATCATTTCTACAAAAGAATACTATTGTTGTCAGTTGATCAAAAATAGCATCACGACGACAAAATAAGACTTTCGAATTTGGAAGGCTTCCAATATGTTTGCCTATTGATTTATTGTATATACCTACATACATCAAAGTTGATAATTAAAGACAAGGGAAGTCTTCTCGAAACAATTGCAATTGCGAATGTATAGGACGTTATCAGTGAGCGACTAAACCCTTGTCGATGGAATGAAAAGAGGGCTTTCATGCAGATAAATTTGAAAAGGTCAGGTAACCGAGTGGAGAGAGTCGTGTTGCAAAAACTTTTCCCATGATCTATAGAAAACAGAAACGGCGATGGTGGCGTGTACACACACAATATTATGTAGGATACACACTCGGAAAATTAGAATTGGAATACAAAGAAAGGCAGTTATAGTTTATGTACACATACATATCTCTCTCTCCCATTTATATTTACAATCAGCCATACACAGCGTGGCTTCATGGACAAATCTTTAATAATGCAACTTGATTACAGGGTGAAAGACCAGCCGGTCATAATGCAATTCCACGCTGCCATCATGATGTAGCCGTGATATATGCCCGTTTGTGTGAGTGTGGTGATATCAAAAAGGAAAAGCCGGCTCGCAGCGCAGAAAATCTGTTTGTAGGTAAAGTTGTTGTTACAAATTCACTTTACAATTGCACTCAACATAGTAGTAAAAGCATGGACTTGCATGTTATCATGTAGTAAGTAGCCAATGTGCTTCACCGCGTACCAATGGTCGGTAAAAAAGAGAACAACGGCAGCAGTAGCCGTATTAAACTTGAGTAAAAAAGGAGTGGTAAGTAGTTGTACGCAGCGAAAGACGGAGAACTCTCTGAAACATCTCAACTGAGCAGAACACAAGGCATTCAATATATTCTTGTGTGAGCAGCAATATCAGAGAGAATACAAAGTAGAGACGTAGGAGAGGCGAGTGGAAAAGCCGGGCTTCTTTCTTCGAGAGAGAATTGAGGACGGAGGAACGACGACGAAAGAGGAGAAAAAAAGTACGCCAACAGCAGCAGCCAGTTCGCTGGCTACACGGGGTAGTAGTGATGATGTTGCCGGTGTTGCATGCTGAAAAGTAATTGCTAGCTAACCTACTAGAGAGGAGACTAGGTAGTAAGAAAGAGTGACAGTTTCAAGTTTAGAGTTATGGCAGGATGGAGTGTAAAGGGAAAGAGAGTTGGCGAGAGATCTTATTTTGCCCAATCGAGACTGACTTACACATGCTACCCGTTTCTTATTTCTTTCCAGATAAGGAGACAGTAAGAGTGGCTAAACGTATGAGGAGCAGCACAAGTGGCGAACTGGAGAAAAGACCAGGAAGAACTAGGGTGCGGCACCAGTCGTTCGTCCTGCATGGCAAACACTTTCTCTCGGGTTCTTTTACAACTCATTTTCTCACGGATCCCAGCGAAACATTGTTTTACATAATATTCCTCTGTTAGGGTAACTCGACTCCACTTTGAACTCAGGCCTTCTCAACGGGGTAATGCATAAGTTCGCTGGGAAGAGAATTGCATGTTGCATGTGCCAAGTTGAGTGGAATGAATATGTAGCTGTCTGTAGACTTCCACCATGCATGGACCACTGTCATAATCTCTCACCGTTAGTTATTTATGGCCACTTGGTCATTTGGTCCTAATCCAATTTTCGTATAAAAATTGCAATGCACATATTGTACAATCCATTTTTTACCCGAAAAACTGATACATGCATTATGTAGCACACACGAGAAGCAGGTGCGTTTACCTCCATTAGCCGGTTGCAGTGAGGCCGAAACCACAAGAAGCAGTCATCGTGTGATAGCAGGTGAATCAAGCTGCTTGCTTTTAATGCATGTTTTTTATGCGTTCTTGCGTTCTCAGACAAGTTATTACTTGTGCCAGCATAATTTTGGCTGCATTTGGCTTTAAAAAATTCGGCGAAAACACTCCCAATCCTCATGGCATGACCTGGCCACTTTGAGTTTCTTATGCTTTTTCATAAGTGTTTGCTGGGGAACATCGCAATGCTGAAAATTGCACCAGCAGGCGACTGTGTGCTTTCCATGCAACAAACAACCGCCGCCATCCAATTCCATTCTCAACTTGAAACTTGCTCATTCCAAGTTTCCAACCCACATAGCAACAGCCAGCTACACACACAGCATCTTCGCACCCGGGAGTGGAACATGGCAAAGTACAGACACAAAATGGAATGCCTTCACCTCTTTATGTACCCCTCAATATGTAATGGCTTGTATGATTTTTTTTCTCCTTCCCTTTTGTTTGACGAAGCCTAAGAAACTACAAGTGTGAATTTAATTCATGCTCACATCTCTTCAGGAAAATATAAGCTTGTATGGGAATTGGATCAGCGCAAAAAGAGTCACAATGGTGGTTGGTAGGCCACAAAATGAAAAAAATGACACATGAGCGTGTTGTATGATGTGGCTCATAAATTGAAGCACATGTTGTGACGTGATAGAGCAAAAACTAACATTGGAATACTCTAGTAGTATTAATAATAATACGCAGTTTTATACCTTTCCACGTATTTGTGAATGGGTTTTTTTGCAAAAAAATAATATAATAAATAGCCATTGAAGCCAAGCATTTTTTATTAGAACATCCAATCAACTAGTTTTCCTGGAGTTCTTGTACCATCCTTGCCAAGTACAATGAAAAACCGGTTCTGTTCATGATCTGATATATGAAGAGTATTGATTTCATAGGATAAAAAAATTGGGGCAATGGCAACTGGCACAGTATTTACTTTACAATATTAAACAATTTTGTGGCATGGAATACTACTACAAGATCAACAGGGACCCCTTGAAGTCCAGAGTCCAGAGAGAGTGAAGTAGGTTAAATCAATTCCTTATCTCTGGGAAAGATGAAAATGGTAGCTTCTTTGCCAATATATTATTACAGGCAATTTACAATTTTCATTGTATTTATTCAGCCATTGTACTCAAACTACTGAACAAGATACAACAAAACATAACGTGTTCATATTAAAAAACTTCAACTTGGACTTTTGCCTTTTCTTCGTCCAAGAAGAAAATGCATGCTAGACATGAAACGAACGAGACAAAGACAGGAAACAAAGTTCCACTATTGCCGTGAGGCATGATCGGCATCGCATGGAGCACCCGATATTACATTTTTCACAATCATATACATACATATATATAAAATATTATACAAAGTAAATATAGGACAAAATGTCAAGATGACAGTATCCTTCTGCAAAAATCCTACTTGTTGGCCTCTGCTTTCTGCTGCAGTGTCTGTCCAGGACGCATACCACGTTTTCATGTCTTTTTCGCAAACCGTCTCTCTGCATCTATGTGAAAGTCTTCTGCTTTACCGTTGGCATTTTCGCATCTTTGTCCCTATAGATAGCTTTTAAAATGCAGAATGTCGTATTGGCATTTGTCTCAACCAACTCTCAAAACTTTGTATTAAAAGTATTAAAATTGTCATTTTTCGTGAAGTACGATATAAAGTAGCTCGATGTTGTTGTTTTTCTTGGAATCTTCAAGGAAACCTCTTGCCAATATGTAACTGTCTCGTCGACAAGCAGTTTTTCCAGTGTATTGATGACAAACAAGTTTATGATTTTATTATTAAAAATTGGGGCAGACGTTGTCATATTTTCTGCAAACAAATAAGTAACTGCAGTTTTCATGGGTAATTTTATTGAATAGGAAAAGACAGGAACGTTATGGTTTCCTTAATTTTCCGAGGAATTCTATGATGGATTGATGGCTTACATTTTGTTAAAGTTTGTGGAATGAATCAACTTTGTGGTGCATGAATTGTGTAATGTATTTAACTACATTGTTTTTTCCATTACTGATAAACTCCAGCAATTTAAATTAGTTACGATGGGAAAATGATTTTCAGCATGATACATCGTTTAGCATTCTTTTGTCATGTGATCAGAATAATAATGCATCTTTTTGCTTGGTATTTGATAAAATATGATCTTCATCTATCATAATTAATCAAATATTCTGGAAAGTCATATTTTTGTCCTATCTTTGCTTGTTATTCTTTCAGTTTACCTACGTACCTACACATTTGCATGATCATATGAACAAGTTTTAATATACATATATGCAAATGCATACGATATATTTTGCATGTGTACATGTACATATACATTCCTATAACCAAAACTTAAACTTACATTCCTATGACGGATGACACTTTTTGCATTTATACTCCTTAAGCCAGTAATTAATGTGACCTACTCTTCAAGAGACCCATCCAAGAAAAACTTATGCTCAACTTTTGAAGTTGGGCAGAAATGAGAAATGGGCAACCGTCCTTGATTTTATAAGTTATGAAAGAATTAGGAGAAAGTTTTTCCGTTACTTTTGGGCAACACGCATATAATTAGTTCATTACAATTGATTGGAAAAAATTAATTAATGGCACTATATCGATCTCAGGCTGCATTGTAATCATTCTTACAGGCATTTTCTCTACATTTTGTATTAGCAATAAGAATGGATTTTAATCTCATGTTGAGAATTTCACAGATATGGAAATAATTAATAAAAAGAGAAGGGAAGCTGAACATATTTTTAAAATAGATCCAAATAACGTTATAAGATATTGGCAATATTGAGGATTGAGTAAGCAGATACATAAAAAAATGCAATGTTCCCAACAACTTGTATTTCTACATGAGTTCAGTCTGAATCCTTTCAGAAATGGTAAGCATGATAAGAACATGATCACATAGCTTACATGACAATTTTCTAAAATATTCCTTTTATCCTTGCACAATTTATGTAATACATATTATAAATACATATGAACAATGGCGCTTCCTTTCCTTTGTGCAAATATCCTCTTTGATTCATGTTGTATTCAACAGGATTTAAGTGTTAACCATCACTCAGCAGCAACATTGATCTGGATGTATTTTCAATTTAGTAAGGGATCGTGATCGACCCGATGTAGGTATGTAATACAAGTGTATTAAAATAGAATCATTTCTTTATATAATACAGAAATAAGTATAGATTCCCGATATCATGCAAAAAGCTATATATCTGCAAAACATCCATGTTTGTTATGACATGTAAGGTTTTATTTGATGAAAATTATGAAACACATACATATTTTTTGTTAAAGATGCTTTTATCGATTATCATCAGTCAAACGTGCAAATGTGCACATAAAAGAAACGGAAAGCGATAGTAGTAAGCAAAATTAGTATAAACCTGTGTGCTCACTGACAATCAAACTTCACACCATCCAAAAATAATAATTTAAAACTGTAAGAATCCTGTCAATCATATCGCATCAAAAACAAGCAACGGAAAAACTATGACTAGCTCATAAACATTAATGCGTTTTGGAAGTTACACACTATCTACCATTTCATGTTTCTTAAATACACGAATGTATTATTTATTTAAGGTAGGTAGGCAAATAGCTCGGAAGATAAGGATTAAGGAATGCTGCGATGATACGACAACGTTCGTTTCTCAACATATTACAAGTATCGATTTAGATCTTTAACGAAAAGCCAGGTTTGTCTGTCTGGCCATCATATTACAAATATGTTCCAGTACCAATTATGTAGCATCTTTCATTATTATTTAATTGATGAAACAAAGGGCATATACTTTTAACTGAAACATTGCACGATTGCTGTTAATTTACGATCATTTTAAACGTTTAAATTTCAAGTTTAAATTTTATCCCTACTGCACTGTCTTCAGTTAAACTAAATATATAAGCATTGTTGTAATCAATTCCAAATTCACGGGGGAATATGACACAATAAGTTTATTCAAAGCATTAATCCGTATCCCTACCCTAATTAATTATCCCATTATCCATGCAGTCAATCAGTCAATGACCCTTTAGAATACCAGCGACTTTTCCTGGCAACGCTACAAACATTTTTGTAACACAGTCGTCACATAAAAATGCAAAGTCAGTTAAAACCAACATGTTTTGACTAGCATTCCATCATCTCTCTAAACTCTTTTAGTCAAGGTTATGCGTAGTAAGAAAACAAGCTTTGGCATATCATTATATCATGTTTTATGACATTACTCATTCCCTCAAAAAAATGGGCAGTTGACAAAGTTCTTACAATTTCCGACCAAGCAAAGAACTCAGAAGCGTACATCATCATCACATCAGTCAATTTTTAGCGTACATATTCGCATACTTCGCACATGACGAAAAAAAACATGTCATTGCATTTATCCTCCTCCTCCTTCTCCCTCCGCCACCACCACCACCTCACCCAACATAAAATTTAACCATAGCGGATGGTGTAGACAAAAACTATAATACAAATTACATATTATATACTGCCATTCCCTACGTTGTTGCGGTCACTGAGTCATTATTTATACTTTTTTGCGTGACTCTCCCCACTACTACCTGCTAAACCATCCCATATAACGCCATAAATAAAGTACACATGTAATCAATACAACAATCCATACACAAACAACAACAGGACATATACAGAGAGAGACAGCATATTATAGAAACAGCGAGCAAGCAGCGTTACACAAAAAAATAATAATAGCAACACAACATCAATTACAAATTACAACCTTCTTTACAAACATTATTTTTTGGGGAGTTTTACATGAAAAGTGGCAAGTTGGACGAAATAAAAAATGTCTTGCGCGCTCGGACATGCACACTAGGAACTACGGTCGGACGACTGCATCATCGTCATCATCATCATCATAATATATTATATGAATTCAAAGATTACTCATTCATTTTCTACTACTTATTTATTACGTGTACATCTTCCTTTTCACATAACATGCTGCATCATCATCCTCAGACAATCATCCAAATCCAAAAAAAAATGCTCTCTTCTGTGTACACACATATATTATACATAATATATTATGTTATTGCTGCAAAAAAGGGCATATATTTTCAGCTTCCTTGTTTGTATGTCCCTTTTTTCCCATTTTTTCCCCAAAATTCCATCCAATATGAAATTGAACATTATTAACATTGGTATGGCCGGCGCCGTAAGCCTCTCTCTCTCTCTCTGTCTTCTGTGGTCGCTCTGGATGGCGGTGATGGTGATGATGATGTGATGAGAGTTGTTTAAAGGCGTGTATGCATAACGCAAATATGTACAGGAAAGAGCAAAGAACTGCTACTACTGCTACTTTGCCTACTACAAATTTTCTCTCTCTTTTGACTTTACAAACAACTCTCTGGCAACACACCAGCAGCAGTAGCAGCAGAAGCACAGAGACTGCCACAAACTTGTATTTTCCAAGTTTCCCATTCCCGTAATAATATTATGTTGCCTCAAATTCATACATACTCTCATCATCGTCATCCATTTCTCTTGTTGCAACAACAAAAATATATTATATAGCCGAGTTAAGCATAGTAGCAGAATAGCATATTATGAACAGCAGCAGCAGCCACCTTTACTTTATATTTTTTCGCTCATACTTTGTCTCCAGTCTCTCCTCCACCACCATCGCATCACCATCACCACCACAACCAAGTACACAGCTTTAAACAAAATTTTTTTTTGTTTGAAACTATTGCATTATTACAACAACCATATATAGCGTCATCCTTTTTTTCATTCCTGCCAATTCCATCCAACAAAACGAATTAAGAACGAGCAAAAACGGAACAAGAGCGACGGCGACGAAGCAAAAAGGGAAAAAAAGGAAGATTTCTGTTGCGTCGTGTATGCTGCTGCTATAGCTTTTGCCTTTCTTCCAGCTCTATCATGAAAATGCTCCAAAACATATTACAGAAATGCCTTGCTGCCCATATCGTCATCATCTTTCTTCTTTTGCATATATCCCCAGCACACAAAATGTACAACTTTGTGCAACATTGTATGTACGTGCTATACCACTCTTGCTTGCTAGTTTTGACTCTCCACTGACTACTTTAGCGTGACATTAGCTGGGAGAGAGAGGTGCTCTTCTTATTCCTTGGTATATTATATGCACTACTTTGTAGTATGCAGTAGTATCATTAGTGATAAAAGTGAGAGCGGAGAGTAGAGTATAACTCTGTGTTGGAGAGAAGATGAGGCTCTCTTTTTCTGCTTTGGATTTTATTTGTACAGGGACATGACATAATGTATTTCCCCGTGCAATTCCCTTAATAATGGACGGACGGAGACGGAACTTGGTTCTGCCATCAATGTACGTAGAAAGAGAGAAGAAGAGAGCATCCTTCCTTTTCTTATAACAATCAGGCAATGCTACAATTTTCAATTTCAAGCAAAATAGCAGAGTATAAAGTCATCATCAAGAATAATATACATTTATTATAGAAAGAAGGAGGAGGAGGTTGATTATGTTGCATGGAGTTGCATTGCATGCCATTCCACACAGAAAAAAACATGCCATTTTATATACAGAGGAGAGAGAGAAGAGGCTCAACTAGATAAAGCCAGTGTGGAGAAGAAAATAAAAAAAATGAGATGCAATGCAATGCTTTTAGGATCAATGATGGCATGATAGCATGGACAACTTTACTTTTTTTGTCTCTTTTGATGAGTTTGCTCTCGGCCCTTGCTACTGCTGCTCTGGCTGTCTATATTTGTTTGGTTGGCGATATATTGTACTGCGAACTCTGCAAGGCATTTTCACTCTGGCATGCCAATGACAGTGAGGTGGCAGCGGTGTTAACAACAAGCACTAAATTGCCTTTTGTACAAAAAGAAGCGTGTAAAAGGAGTAGTAGAAGTAGTAGCGGCGACTCTCTCTCTCTCAGGCGAAATTCTATTAGTCATCGGGAAAATATTATAGACTATTGAAATGAAACAACACGTAGTTTTAGCGGCTATAGAAAAGGAGCGATATATTAGAGCAGAGAATTAGTGGAAGAAAATTGCAAATGAATATAAAGGGTGGTTAGATTATTATAAGGGTGGATGGTCTGGTGTCAGAAAAAGTCAAAAGGGTAAAGGCGTGCCCCATATTTAATCTGCATAAAAAAATGTTTTGAGCAAACAATCTGAATAGATGGGTTTATAAAGGATGTCATTTTCAAGAACTGCATTATATGACTGAATACATAGACTTTTTTAAGTGGCAGGAGAGAAGCCGGCACACACACAGAGTATAAAAAAAATTGTGAAATTAATGGGAATAAAATGAATGTCAAAAGTACTACACGTTTTTCAGAATGTGTCATGACAATGTGTGTGTGTGCAAGGCTTTCTCTAACGCCATTCTACAATATCCCATTTCTAACGATATTGTGGGAAGTGAAAACTGATTACATAACAATGACTTATGTTACTTTTACAGGCATTTGACTTCTCGTGTAGTTTATGGAACCGGTAAAAAGCTTCCTCTTTCCAGAAATATCCTTACATATCGAGAGAGAGTGTATATTATATATTCTTGTGGGTTGAATACCAAAAGAGGTACACGTTACGTACGTGTATGTAGTGTACTCTGCACACAGGAAAATCGGTAGAAGTGGGACCGTCACTAAAATGGACTAAGTAACTTTCTTTTCTCAGAGCACCTACAACTTTTACTTCTTTTACGGGTGATAGTACCACATTACATTGTAGATATACAAATAAGAGTAAATACGTACAAACTCCAGAGAACCCTCTGTTTTTGAGATCCAGGAGGATCAGAATGCAATATTCTCTCCTTGTACGTACAAATATTATTACGTCCATATACACACATTTCATTTCATAAATAGCACAATACCCGGGTAACTAGCATTATATAGCTGCTAGCTAAAATATCTCTCCTTATAAACAGAAATCGACAGAAGCGAGAGTGCGTCGCGGCGACAAGGATGCCGTTGGCAACAAAGCTTTCTCTCTCTCTATCTCCCGAAAGATACTCTCACCTTTACGCATGACCTAGAAAAACTCAAATATCATGTCATGCAGAAATCTCATTTTAATTTCAAGGATGTTTCGTGTAAACCGAGTTTAATTAATTTTCTTAATTAGTTTAGACAAGTCAAAATAAAGCAATGCGCGAGAGAACAAGTAAAAGAATGACAAGAGATACAAATTAAAGTTGGGGAGAGACTGGCAAAATTATGAAAGCAGGCATTGGTATCTTCATAATTTGTAATTGCTAAACTAAAAATTATGAAAGAAAGAGACTGCTCTCTGGTATCTTAAAATTATGCCCAAACTTTGTACCAAAAATATGCAATCCGCTGAAAATCCTGCCATTTTCATTTCTGTTTCCTTTCATACTCAAGCAATTAGTTATTGCTATGTATATACTTAACGTGCTGTCCGTTTTTTCATCGGCGTACGACGGAGTAAGAGCATATATACTTACTTTGCGCTTGCTTTGCCGTACCGTACCTTCACCGTCGCGTACTCCGCAGCAATTTATACTTCACGTAACGAGCGCTCACAAAGCATTTTTCACGTCACGCGCGAAGTAGAGCATGTCGCTACTTTTTCCTCCCATCACAACATCATCTGCAGTCAGATCTCATCTAATCGGTTGGTTGTTTTAATTTGTAATTGATTAATTGTGTGATATTAAAGTAAAAGTTAACTCGGTTAGTTTAGACAATAGTTAGTGTCAAAACAATGAGTTCCGAACAAGAATCACTCTTGATTGACGCTGTTCGAGAGCGTAGAGTGCTGTATGATTTGCGCACAGAAGGTTATCATAAAAGAAAGGACGGCATTTGGGAGCAAATTTCGGCCAACGTTAACTGTCCAGGTGAGCCTCAATTAAAGAGCTATAAGTAGTTATTATTATAATAGCTGCAATTTAATATATGTCACTAGTTAACTCAATAAGTGATTAATAATAAAATACCAATTGTGTTGATTTACTTTATTTTAATTTTATTTAGGCTTGGATGGTGTTGCGTGCAGTAAACTATGGGGAAAACTAAGAAGTCAGTTTATGGCCCATCGCAGGAAATTGCGAAAGCCCTCTGGAAGTGGTAATAAGCGTAAACCCTATTTTCGCCACGAAGACTCAATGCGATTTTTGAATGAATGTGTCGACGAAGGAGAGTACGTTTACACTTAAATTACAGTATAACTTATCGGCATCCTCAATAATTATAGCTTCGAGTACTAATTTTCAATTTAATGAACTTCAGAACATTCTCTAACGTCGCGACTCCAATTGAAAATCAAGAAAATGCGAATGACATGGATGACTCCATTGAGGATGGAAATGCTACTGACGAAACAAGTTCTGCAGGTGCGAGTAATTCAACCGCTGGTGCTAAAACGAATGAAGATGATTACCGAAGCCACAAAAAATATGCACCAGTGAGTGATTAACATTTAATAATTACGTTGCTAAACTTTATATGAGCTATTAAGTTATGAATGATGTATTTATATGTTCCAGAAGCGAAAAATGGATTCATTTGACGAGTCATTATTAGACTATCTAAAATCTTCAGACGAAAAGGATGAATATTCTACTTTTGGAGAACTTGTTGCTT
>JAHZMV010002527.1:0-15872 GCA_027743765.1 Coecobrya sp. COE2 | reverse complement strand
AGGGATAGTACTGCAAAATAATATTTAATATATATATATATATATATATATATAATTAAACACAAAACCTACATCACTGGCTAATTAATAAATTAAAATAAGAACAAGTTAACTAATTACTTACGAGCTCATAACCTCTGAGGAATTAGGTTGGAAGGAGGCCAAAATCAACTTTAAGTTGTCTACAGCCTCTTTGACCTCGTGATGGCTTGTCTCGAAGAGCTGAAGGGAAAAGAAAATAATAATTAAAAATTACCATTACAATTAACTATCAAGAGGTCATAATAATAATAATAATAATAATGCTGATGATGATAATCATAAAAAAAAAATACTAATTTTTTCTACCCACCGTTAACTTCTGCACCATCACCTCAATCAAAGTGAAGATCCTTCCCGTCTGCAAAACAAATCAAACAAACAAACCAGCCAATTAAAGAAGAAAAAAATTAAACTTTTTACAATTAAATTAAGCTAATTTATTTATTTTTTTCATTTGTTTACCATGTTACTTGGAGTAATTTCTTCCAGACATGTTATCAGTTGGGCAAGCGAGGCCTTCACATTTTGGATCAGCACCGTCTGAGTCTCCAGGTTCTTCTCGAAGGATTCAAGTCCATTGTTGGTCACTTGCACCGTGATTTTCTGCTGTTCTCCCTCCATGGCGTCGATTCAAAAGAACAAAATTTAATTAATAAAAATGGAGGACACTAGGATTAACAAAGAGACTAGAAGACGAAAATGATAAGCTATTTTTTTTAACTTGGTGCACTATTTTTTGGAGCTTTTCTCAAAAAAAAAACGGAAGTTGGAGAATGAAGGTGAAAGTATAAAAAAACACAGGGAGCAGACAGCAAAGAGGAAAAAAAGACGGATTTTTTTTACTGCAACAAAGTTGATTGTCGGTTTCAATGACAATCCACGCAGCTGGCGGTGTACCTTTGTAATAATAATATGAGATGCGTATTTGTGTTGAATTGCAGTGACGCAGCCTGACCGGGCCCGAGTGATGGAAAATTATAATTATTTTTTTTAAACGCTTTATTTGATTTGGCTCAAACTTTCCAAAAAAGCGTTTAGTAGCCATCATAGAAATTCCTTGTTGAAATTAAGATATTCTGAGATGCGTGGGTGTGTAGAATTGCAGTGGCGCACCCTGACCGTGCCCTGAGGTCTGTGGCAATCAACACTACTGCTTGCATTGTATAACATCCAAAAGCACTTATTAGACATCACGGGCATTATCTATTGAAATTAAACAATAACGGGCAAAGGTCAACATTAGTGACCTAGACGATTTAAAAAATTTTTAAGGGTAGAGTATACATGTGGCACGTGACTCACAAGCAAGCAAGTGGTAATTTTTGACAAGCAACAATAAACCCAAAATAGTTTTTTAAAAATCGGTAACCGTTTCTGAGAAAACGGGAATTTCTAAAAAAGGTTTTTATTCACAACTTCTCAAGGGAATGGAATTTTTATAGTCTGTTTTCTCCAAATAATAATCCTATGCAAGTGAATAGCAATACAATAGTTAAGCATTTCACGCCAAATGTCAACTTTAGCAACCTTTTTGATTTGAGCATTTCAAAATGCTAATGAGCATGAACTATTGTGCATTTCTTGTAAGTAAATTCAACCTGAACACGAATTTTCAATAAAACTAACGGTATTTGAGAAAATGTTCTTCCAGGAAAAGTATACTAACTTAGTCGAAAATCCGAAAAGTTTGCTAATAACAGGGTTAAGTATAAGATGTAATGGACTGGATATGAAGGAAGTTTACGATTTTGATTATTTATTACTAGTTTAATTAATACTTTAGTAAATGAAACAAGTTAGAAGTGCAGCTTTATGGTTTAATCTGATCATGTTTTAGGTGGTAATGCTTATAGTGGTATATAAATATTAGTGTAATAAATAATATATAAAAGTGTAGGCGTGGCAGGCAGGGGTCATACCCAAGGGGATATAAAAGTAAGGTTCGGCTGATAATTTAAATTTTGTCGATCATTGAGTATTTACTGGGGCATCGTGAAATTGCCTAAAAAAGCCGTCCATGTATTTTAAATGGAGAAATCCATTGGCCAGTGACGTCACTGGCACAAAGTACGCCCACGCATATTCAGGCGGCCTCGATCGGCCACGGCTTGGGTCATACTAACCCCCGTACAGATAATAAGCCATAAGCATTGACTCAAGAGGAATAATAGACGGAGTCAAACCGTTTTGATTATGATCGTAGCCGATGATAATTGTCATTTTTCATCAAAATTATTTGTCGTCTTCGTTGACCATACCGATTAAATTTTTAAGTAGATAATCCATTTTCAGTCAGCTGTGTAGTAAACAATGCTGAACTCAAGCATAGTTAAATGCTGTACTTACTTTAATTGAATTTCCAGTGTTTTATTTATTTTGAAAAAAATATAATTTATGAAAAATATACTTTCAAATCATCCTAAAGCCGTAATTAAGAATTAAAAATAATTAGTTGTTGTATAACGGTGCAAGCTAGAACTTGTGGCAGCCGTGCCATGAGAAAACTGAAAATGATCCATCATTTTAGATTTGAGCTACTCGCGAGTATCTCAAAATAATTTAATTTTGGATTATGGTCGGGTTTTTTAAATTTCGCGCGCTCAGTCGATCATTTTTCTAGGCGATTATAATCAAAAGTCGATCATAAGCGACCCATTGACCCCGACTAATGTCTACCAATACACAGTCTAGTTACGTTAGCAAAGATTCTCTATTTTTACGCTATAGATACCTCGTACCCCCTCATCTTGCTCAACCGCACGCCCTGATTCACACTTTCCTTCTTTTCAAGGTCACAAGGTAGACAGAGCTGATATGTCAAACCTTGTACAAAAAAAATAAATAACAAAATACAGCTGAGCTCTCTGGCCACCTGCTTGTCTGGCAGCTCAAGTCACACGAGAGGGAATCCCCACACACGTGCATCATTTGTTTATGTACTCGATCAGCTGTGTTTACACTGTTGATTTAATTACTGCTTTAATTATTGTAGCTAGTTAATTAAAAGATGATGATGATGGTTTGTAGATTTTAATTAATTATTATTTTTTGTAAATTAGCAAGAGAAATGTGCCTGGGTTGGTCTTGTTTTGGTTCGGTTGGTGAAGGTGGCTTGGATAATGTGTGGTGGTGGGTTGAAGACGGGCAATTAAGTAGTTTATTTATTTAAATGGGTTGTTAATTAAAAAGATGAATAGATGATGGTGCTTTGTAGAAGGTAGTTAATTATTATAATGACTGACTTTAAATGTAGGCTGACCGGGCAGGCATGTTTACTTTTTCTTCAAGTCATTCTGCGGTTTAGGATATTTTTTTATTAATTGGCGAGCTGCATTTTAAAGTCAGGAAATTAGTTTGGTGGTGTGATGGGTAGCTTGTATGTTTTCTGACTGATTATTATTATCCGTGCATGTCAAGCGGTGCAATTTTGCTGAAAAGTTTTGTGACCGTCAGCTTGATCGACGGTTTTGAAAGAAGGGAAGAAAAAAACGTGGCTTATATTAGTATAAGAACTTGATCAGTTGGAGGTCACATTTTAATACACCATTCCATGACAAAAGTACGAGGGCCATTCAATTTTGTGTGACCTTCACTTCACTATTTTTTTAGAGGTAAAGGCCTCCAAAAAATCTATAAATTTTTTCAGTGGTGGAGATGATGGCGGTGGGCTCGTAAACCTGAACTCGCCAATACATATTGGTACTCGCAAGCTGATGGATTGGCTTTAATCATAAATGAATAAAAATCAGTTACCTGCAAGTTCGGGCATGGGCGATATCTGCTACGTTTTTCTTACGATACCCCCGTTAAAATTTAATATTTAAATCATGCAGGTAGGTATACTAGAAACCAGAATGCACAATGGTTTACCAAAACATGACTTTTCACTGAACAAGATGGCTAACTTTTGCTGTAGTTTTCTTACAGTTTTTTCTTCGTCGAAAGATTAACGAGCCATTGTAAACGGTTCAAATAGGTAGCCGGAGATTTTGGGACAAAAATAGATTTGACCACTATTTGACCTTGAGGTCATGAAAGTCAATTGTGTTTATGGAGGTAAAATATCCCTAAATATTAAGTTTCAGCTCAAAAGAGCACTTTTAAAACATTTGACCTGTTTGACCTTGAGGTCAAGAAAGGTCGAATTAGTTTTTCGTAATTAAATACTCATATACATTACATATATAAGCTGAAAAACCACTTTTTTAATTCGACCCCTGACCTTGACCTGAGGTCAAGAGGTCAAAATGATTATGCTTATATTCGAGCCAGACATTTTCTCTTTCGATTAGTGAAAACCGGTTTCGAATATCTCTAACGGTGTTCGAGTTATCGGGGCGACGGTTGGCCAGCCAGACATCCCCTACCAAAGAAATTCCATGCTTGTAAGTTACAAGTTGTAACCAGGGATAAAGAGTATATACAGGGAGCGCATGAAATAAAAAGTGTGAAACAGCTGAGAGGAAAGCGAGCGATGACGTGCCCCTGCCCACATAGGTATTTTCGGCAAAAAAACTGAATTTATGGAGGATGAGCTCGTCGAGGTGGTTTAATCTCCCTTTACATTGCATGGGCTAAAATTGGTCCATAGTAAATTTTGCTTCTTTCAAAAACTTGAGGTTGTAATTATGAGTTTAGGTAGTTAAAATGATCCTGAGAAGTTTTGCTACCTTATCCACCAGGAAACTTGGGGGTTATCCCACAAAATTTTGAGATAAAGCGAAAAGAATAGAAAATGTTAATATCTTCCATAAGCATCACATAGCAAGCATCAAAGTAGATAGGCAGGCATACGTCACAAGCATACATATTCACGGGGCCCATCAATACTTTTGTTGTCAAACGTTTTAAGAACAAAGACCGAAAAAAATTGTCCGTTAACTTAAGCTTTGTTCATGAAACGTTTGTCGTTTGACAACAAAAGTATTGATGGGCCCAACCCCGAAGTATGGTCACAAGCAGGTGAAAGTTTTGGGTACATGGCATTTAATACAGCCTGCGTGGGCCGGGCTTGTACAAGTGGGTGGGTTTAAATTAAGGTGATCATGAGTATAGCAAGTATGGTTGAAGCAGATGCATAGTCTTAAAGTAGGCACAGTTCCTTACAAAATCTGCAAACACGTTTAAATGTTACTTCACTTCTTTGTATTAATTAACATTCCAACCTAATGTACAATGCATTGATAGAACTTTATTTGTGTAATACGAAATCTGAAAATATTTCAATTTTCTAAATGAATCTTAATTGTCTATTGAATAGTCAATGATACCGGTCTGTTGAAAACTGTGTTATAATCTTTATAAAGCTAGTGCCACAGCTGAATAAGGTTATTCAATTTGCAATGAAGAGGAAACTGTAAGAAAATACAGTAAACGTTTGCCATCTTGTTTCAGTATTTACAAGTAGTTTTTTTTGTTAAACTATTCTGCGAATTCCAATTTTTCTTTCTAGCTTACTTACTTACACGTATTTTATATTTATAATTAGCACCCGGCAGCATTTTAAGATTTCCAATATATAGCCAGTCTCGGTTGGGCAGCCCACCGCCAGCATCTCTACCACTTGGAAAACCTTTAAAAATTGTGAAGGCCACTCACATTTGAATGCCCCTCGTACTCTTCTCATGGAATGCAAGGTGCATTAAAAATGAAAGCTCCAACTCCTCAAGTTCTTATCCTCAGATAAGCGTCACGCCTCTCTTTCCCTTCTGTAAAAACCTTCCATCAAGCTGAAGGTCACAAAACCTATACTCCACCAAAATTCCACCGCTTGACATTCACCGATAAAGAATCAGTCAGAATACATACAAGCCATCGATAACACCACTAATTATTTTCCTCACCATTTAACATAATCATGCAGCTCGATAATTAATTAATAATTAAACTGTCCAATGACTCCAAGCAAAAGTAAGCATGCCTCCCAGGTCAGCCGACATTTTTAGTCTCCTCGGCTGACTGAGCTTGCCAATTACCACTGTACATAATGCATCTTATCTGCTTTCTAAATTATCTACTTAATTAACTAGCTTGCACATTATCTCTTCCTCCCACCACACAGCATCCAACCAAACTACCATCACCACCACCCAAAGCAAAAATAAAACCAACCCATTTAAATTATCTCATGCCAATTACCAAACTAATAATTAACTACCCTCTACAACAAAACATCCTCTTTCTAATGAACAGCCCAATTAAAACATTTAAATAAATAAACTAACCAAATTACCCGTCTACCACCCACACATCATCCAAGCCACCTTCACCACCCAAAGCAAAGCAAAACAAACCCAACCCACCTACTTTTCTCACGCTAATTTATAAATAATAATAATCATTTTTAATTAACTATCTACAATAATTAAAGCAGTAATTAAGTCAGCAAGCGAAAACACAGCTGACCAAGTACACAAAGAAATGACGTATGTGATGGACTCCCCCCTCGCGTGAGCTGCCAGACAAGCACATGGCCTCATAGCTCAGCTGTCTTTTGTTATTATTTTTTGTTGACAAACAAGCAGACACGTGGAGTAATGCTCACATTACACAAATTCACAAACAACACATTTTTATACAGTTTTTCTCCAGTGTGACATTTTTAACTTAATTAACAATTAAAATCTAGCTACTTACATTAATTATAAAAACAGTTAAGAGGAAAAAAACATTAATTAATGTTTTTACACATTTCAAACAACATACACATTTTTAATACATGTTTTTACAGACACGAGTACACAATCCGAACAAGCAGAAAGTGTAATAATTAAAAAATAATGATTATTTTTTTAAGTGGTGAGGGCCACTTTACACTACAGAGTACAATATACACAATGAGCAAAATTACATTGCCCGACAAGCTTGAATAATTAAAATAGCTAATTATTATAGAGGAGGCAGGATTCAATTCTACGTTTTGACACAAGAGACTACTACATCTACAATTACACATTATAATTATTATTTTTAAAAGCACAAGCGTAAAGAGGGAGAGGAGCAAGGAGTACAAAAAAATTTTACACAAAAACTTATAATTTTGGGTTGATTATTTAAAAATAAGCCAGAAAATCTTCACATCTTCTTTCTTGACTTGGTGGCCTCCTCCGGTTAAGCATATTCATCCTCTGCTCCTTCTCCCTCCAGGAAATCCTCATACTCACTTGAGCATGTCTGCTCATCACCTCCACCAGCGTTCCCTCCCAGCCCACTTCCTTCAGCGGCGTCACCTGACTCAGGTCCTTTATCCAAATCATCTTCATCCTCATCCCTGTCATCTTCACTCGACTCCTCCAAGTTTTCCTCCCGATCACTTCCAGTTCCTCCAGCGACGTCACCAGATCCTCCTTCATTTTCCTTTTCCTCCTCTTGGGGGTTCCTTCGCACAACAAAAGTGCCTCGTCGTTCCAAAACACGACGGTTTCGAACGGTGACTCGTTCATCTTGGATTTGTTGGAGTGGAGGTGAGGAGTCCATCAAGACAGCACGCGCGACAGCCTCTGAATGTCGGAGATTTATCCTGCAAAAATAAAATAAAACATAACAATTAATTAAAACACACATCACTGGCTAATTAAAATTAAAATGATAACAAGTTAATTATCTACTTACGGGCTCAGGCTCATCACTTCTGTAGAGTTCATGTTCGGTCTTGTGTCCACCTTCTTCTTCATATTTTCCACTTCTTCTTTGAGAACGTCGTTAGTAAAATCAAGTAACTGGAGGAAAACAAAAAAAAATAATAATTAAATTACAATTAAAATTAACTATCAAGAGGTCATAATAATAATAATAATAATTTATTTTACTCACATCCAAGTTCTCACAGAGTGACTCCAAGGTGGTCATCATGTTTCCCAAGCGCTCCTGCAAAACAAATCAAACAAACAAACCAGCCAATTAAACTTTTGACAATTAAATTAATTATTATTATTTTTTATTCCTTACATTTTGCGTTGTCTCTAAACCTCCCAAATCTGTCTTCAGACCTTGAACGGACGCCATCATGATCACAATTTGATCCTGCTGAGCCTTCAAGCCTTTCTCAAACGACGCCACTCCACCGTCCACTTTCTTCTCCACTTCATCCACCTTTGTCTCCACTTGCTCCACTTTCTTCTCCACTTGTTCCACCTTCGACTCCACTTGTTCCACCCGACCTTTGACCGCCTCCATCTCCTCCACCCCCAATCCCTTCGATTCCAAAAGGACCTTCAACCTCTCCTCATCTTGTTTCTTCCGGTGAGCGGCAATCAATGTAGGGCCCCTTATATACCGCTTGGTCGCGGTGTCCCGGAGCACTGGAGGCAACTGTGTTCCAGCCGGATACCGAGTCTGAAAAAATAAATAAATTAAAAAGAGCCAAAAATAATAATTAGTCAACATAAAATTAATTAAATAATTCCTTGTTAAAATGATCAAAAAAAATAATTAACAAACTTACAATATTCAACTTATGAGAATTGGACTCTTCATTATGCCTTTTGCAATGGGACAGGCGAAGGTTGGACTCGGATTGGAGGAATGGCCACTTGGGGCAGACCCCACATGAAATTAGGACCCTGTCCTCTTCCCCGACAACGTTTTCACCTTCCAAAGTCTGCACTATAACTTGCTGCACATAGTTAAATCCAATCTTACGAAAGCTTGAAAACTTGACATCCCAGTCCTGTTCGGGATCGAGCTCCGGCTCCATTTCACTTCCGGTTTTGTTGAGGTCAGCAAGCAGGAAAACACAAAATTAATAATCAGAGAAAGAGAGAGAGAAAAGCGATGCACAAAAACCTGACCAGAGAGATAACCTATTTTTTAACTTGGCAAAATGTTTTTGGGAGGTCTTCACAAAAAACCGGAAGTTGCGCAATGAAGATGAAAGAAGAATCACAAGGAGCAGACGGCAGGGAAGAAAAAAAAAGATGGATTTTATTTTTTTTATCAAAAACAAAGTTTGTTGTCGGTTTCAATGACAATCCACGTTGCTGGTGGTGTACATGTGTAGATTTGCAGTGACGCACTCTGACCGGGCCCTGGTGTCAGGGGGACGTCCATTTAGGAGGTCACGCTGTCACAGCCCTTTTTCAGACCCTTCTTTACTAAAATAATAATTAACTACCGTTTTACAAACAGCACCACTTTTTATTAACTATCTACAATAATTAAAGCAGTATTTAAGTCAGCAAGCGAAAACACAGCTGACCGATTAAACAAAAACAAAATGACGTGTGTGGTGGGCTTCCCCTGTCGCGTGAGCTGCTAGACAAGCACATGGCCTCAGAGCTCAGCTGTCTTTTGTTATTATTTTTGTGCAGGCAGACACGTGGAGTGATGATGAACCATGCAAGCTTACATAAAATACATCTTAATTTAATTAACAATTAAAATCTAGCTACTTACATTAATTATAAAAACAGTAAAGAGGAGAACATTTTACTACAATTACACATACATTTTTAGATTTTTGTAGAGCTAATTATTATAATAAAAAAATATTAAAAATTAACAATTTTGGTGGGTTTACAAAAAATGGCCAAACATCTTCATCCTCAAATCCTTTTACTTATCTTCCTCAGATTCTACTCCCTTCTTGAAATCCTCCTCATCATCCTCGGCTCCTTCACCTTGCTTGTTATCATCCTCCTTGTCATCCTCCTCAGTGGCGTCCTCCTCCTCGTCATCCTCCTCACTGGTGTCCTCCTCCTCGTCATCCTCCTCACTGGCGTCCTCTCCGTTTTCTCGAACAGCAAAAGCACTGCAAAAAATGAACAAACAATTAAACCCAAGAGCTACATCACTAGCTAATTAATTAATTAATTAAATGATAACAAGTTAATTATCTACTTACAGGATCATCGGTTGGGAGGCCACAATCAACTTTAACTTTGTCGCATCCTCTTTGAGCTGGAGATTGGATTGCTCGAGGAGCTGAAGGGAAACAAAAATAAAATAATTTAAATTACAATTAAAATTAACTATCAAGAGGTCATAATAATAATAATGATGAGGGTAATAATCATAAAAATAAATAATTTTTGTACCCACCGTCATATTCTCCTTAAACAACTCAAGCGAGCTTAACGCAGATGCCGATGCTTCCTGCAAAACAAATCAAACAAACAAACCAGCCAATTAAAGAAAAAAATAATTAAACCTTTTACAAATTAAATTTATGGTAATTAATAATTATTTTTTTAAAAAATTCTTTACCTTATTTTCTTCCAGAATCTTTCTGAGTTCGGCAATCGAGGCCATCACATTTTGGATCAGCGCCATTTGAGTCCCCAGTACCTTCTCGACAGATTCAAGCCCTTCGGTGACCTCCACGGCGATTTTCTCAACAATTTTCTCTACTCCCTTCATGGCGTCGATTTTCAAGAAACAAAATTAATTAAAAATGGAGGACAAATAGGTTAACAAAAGAGACTAGACGAAAATGATAAGCTATTTTTAACTTGAAGCACAATTTTTTTGGCGGTCTTCACAAAAACCGGAAGTTGGAGAATGGAGGTGAAAGAAAAAAAGCACAGGGAGCAAAAAAAAAAGACGGGCTTATTTTTTTATCACAACAAAGTTTGTTGTCGGTTTCAATAGCAATCCCAGCTGCACGTGTCTGCCGGCTTGTCAAAAATAATAACAAAAAACAGCTGAGCTCAGGCCACGTGCTTGTCTCGCAGCTCACACGACAGGGAAGCACCAGACACACGATTTGTTTATGTACTCATGTGTTTTCGCTTGTTGACTTAATTACTGCTTTAATTATTGTAGATAATTAATTAAAAAGATGATGATGATGTTTTGTAGAATGTAGTTAATTATTAAGTAGTAAATTAAAAATCAGATATGATGTTTTATGAACAGTGGAATTTGGCAATCTGGGTCAGCGGAGGAGACTAAAAATGTCGGCTGACCTGACAGGCATTTTTACTTTTTCTAGGAGTCATTCTCCAGTTTAAGTATTTATTAATTACCGAGATGTATGATTATGTTAATTAGTGAGGAATGTAATTAGTGGTTTTGGGGGGTGATATGTATGTTATCTGACTTATTCTTTATCCGTGTATGTCAAGAGGCAATTTTGCTGGAGAGCAGGTTTGGTGACATTCAGGTTGATGAAAGGTTTTGAAGGAAGGGAAAGAAAGGTGTGACGCTTATCTGAGGATAAGAACTTGATGACCTGGAGCTAGCATTTTAAAACACCGTCCATTCAATGGCAAAAGTACGAGGGTCAGTCAAATTTGTGTGACGTTCACAATTTATAAATGGCAAAGGCAACAAAATTTTCCATAAAGTTTTCCGAGTAGTAGAGGTAGAGATGCTGGCGGTGGACTGGTAAACCTGAACTCGCCAAATCCCGTTGGTACTCGTAAACTAATGGATGGATGGCAATAATAAATATAAAGTACAAGCAAATGTGGGCACTGACTACATTTTTCTTTACGTACCCCCTTTAAAATTTAATAGCTAAATCATGTGAGTAGACTAGAAAGAAGAATTGGAATGTGCGGAATTGTTTAACAAAGCACGACGTGCAACTAAAACAAGATTACAGACTTTTATTGTATTTTTCTTACAGTTTTCTCTCGTTGTCCTTTATAAAGATTATAACACAGAGTATATTGAACTCAACAGGCTACTACCATTCTACTTAATCGACAGAATTAGGGTTCATTTGGAAAAGGAAATCTTTGCAGACTTCCTATTATAAAAAATCATTGTATTGCAGGGGAAGTTAGTTGTACTGTAAGTTAGAATGCAATTAATAAAAGAGATAATATACCCTTTAAATGTGTAAAATTTATGTGGAACTGTGCCTACTTTAAGGTTGTGCATGTGATACTACCATGCTTTCTGAACTAATGATAAACCTTATTTTAAACACACGCTGGAACATGCTTGGAATGTTCATGACTACCGTACAAGGAAGAATTGATATTAGTAATGTATTTTGCGTGCATGGGATGGCAGGTTTACCGATGGTATCGCTAAAATTTACCTTAAATGTTTTACCTACATGTTTAAACAACGACCAAAATGTGACTCGAGCATAAAGGGATGAATCAGTTGTGAAAGCTTGCTCAGAACCTGTCCAACCTGGTAATCCAATAGTGAGAATTTAAGAGGTGGGTCGGTAAAGAGCATAGTTGGGTCAAATATAATTTTGTGATGTATTCCGCATGAGAACAATCTTTCCCTATGTTTCATTTTATTGTCGACCCAAATTTCACGGTGGGTAAATATATTGAGTAATTGATGACTATAAATTACCAACATCCATTTACCATCAGACTTATGTAGTAGTAAACCAGGTGGCCATCGGCAAAAATGGCGCGGATGAAATTTTCCTTGAGGTAGCTTTGGATACTCCCTACTAAAAGGCATGTACTTTGACGAAAAACTCTCGTTATCAATACGGTGGAATCATTCTACGTGAACGGGTGGTTCTTTTTTATAAATTTTGTTGCCAACAGTAATTGTTTAAAGTTATTTTAAAACCAAATATACCAAATTATCCGCAGAACCCATACGGATGCACATGTAAAATAGCTTCGCCAGTGGTCACAAGGGTGTGAAGATATTCTAATGTAACCCCACCGACCTTTAATTGACTGGGAAAAAATTGAATGAGCGATTTCAAATTCTGTTCAAATTTCAATATGCAAAGAAGAATTTCGTTATGGATTCCGCTTTGACGGATCAATCATGAGTTCATTTCATTAACGATGCATTTTCCCGAAGTGGTCCAATGACAAAAAGCGTTACTTCCGGTTCCATGGATGTTAGTAGCGTTGATAACCTTTAGGTGGCTTAGTTTTAATTTTATGGTGCAAATAATCAAATGACCGCAATAGGGGCACATAACGTATTGCTATGAACATAAATTAAGTTTTCTAGACGTGTGCGGGCTTAAAAACTAAGAAATTTTCAGTGACTCAACGAAAGTGATACCGGAAGTAGTACAGATATGGGACCTTTACTTCAAAATAGCGCCCTATTTTCAATTCTAATTCCTTCGGTCGGATTGTCTGAACCGTTCGGATTATTATGTGATGGAATTGGGAACAATAATTCAACATACAGTGGGTCAAAGAAATACTGGGACAGCAAGCATTCATTCTTTTTTCGAGCTTGTACTTCCATTTAGTATAAAGTACTGGTCAATGACTGGATATTTTTGGGTAGAGAAAATCTTGATCTTTCGCCTGCAATCAAGGTTTTCTGGGAAATACATGTATTTCCAAACTTATTTCGTAATGAAATTGAAAAATCCAATAATTAGGCCAAAAAATAACGGGACAAATATAAATATAATATTTGAATTATTGATTATTTTATTTTAATTTGTTCGAAAATCACTTTAAATTATGTAATTAGGTGTTTTACATTAGTATATTCTAACTCAAATTTGCATTGGAATATCATGGTCAGTGAAGATATTGACCACTCAACGTAATTATAATTATTTCGCTACATTTCCAAAATTTAGTAGTATTGCATTAATTGTTCTAAATTGTTCGAATTCATACATAGTTACCGGGAGAAGGTTTAAAATAACATTATTTCACAAATTTAAGTATTATAAACTAATTAAAACACTGTAGCATTTTTCTTCCTAATTTCGGACATGCTGCCAATTTTTTGATAAGCCGCAAACGTAAT
Source organism: Coecobrya sp. COE2 (assembly GCA_027743765.1). Lineage (NCBI taxonomy): Eukaryota > Metazoa > Arthropoda > Collembola > Entomobryomorpha > Entomobryidae > Coecobrya > Coecobrya sp. COE2. The sequence continues at coordinate 2,177 of JAHZMV010002527.1, read as the reverse complement.
TGTATTTCCATTGTATGGTCAATATCTTCACTGACCATGATATTCCAATGCAAATTTGAGTTGGAATATACTCCCAACAAGTTAATCTATAATTTCCAAACAATCCAGGCTTCAAAATCTTTCCAAACACTAAGTTATGCAATATCTAAATATGACTCCATAAGGTTTACACTATTTACATGGGGTCAGTTTTAAAGGTCAAACGGTCGAAAAAAAATTCTTTCAAGTACGGAATTAATGTAAAACACCTAATTACACATTTCATTACGAAATAAGTTTGGAAATACATGTATTTCCCAAAAAACCTTGATTGCAGGTGAAAGATCAAGATTTTCTCTACCCAAAAGTATCCAGTCATTGACCAGTACTTTATACTAAATGGAAGTACAAGCTCGAAAAAAAAATGAATGCTTGCTGTCCCAGTATTTCTTTGGCCCACTGTATTTGGTGGATACTGACCTCCCAAGTGAAGCAAATCATTAACCCCTAGAATGCGAAAATCCGGTATTAAATTAACCTATATATCTTTTCAGGGATTTATTAAAATCAACCAAAGTTGACGTCAAATGTATCATGTATAGCATAGAGGCCTAGAAAGTAGCATTTGAAGCTATGTATAATAAAATGTCTTCCGTGGGATCCCATTAATGTGGGATTTTCGCACGCCCGCAGACGACAAGAACAGATGCATGCATGCATTCCCAAGCAAACCAAGTTGGGCAAGTCTGGTGCGTTCATTCTTGTCGTCGCCTATTCGTTTTTATTCGAGCAGCGACGTTGTGTGTGGTCCTAACGGACGGAAAATTGTGAGGAAAATTTGCATTTTTCCATTTCCATTGATATTTTAGTAGAAATGCAAATGAACCCGATCAACGACTCGAGGGAAGCATTATTTGTGGATAACTCTACACAAGTATATGCAATTGTGATAAGGTATAGATAGAACAAGAATATAGATAGTTCTGGAAATGATGGGATTATTTAAACGGGCTTTTAGTATGTGGAATAATAATCAGTCATAATAGTAATAGTTAACTCAAATGATTCTCTTTCGGTTAAGCCATATAAAATCCCATTTTATGTGGACACATCAAACAGTGGGAAGTTAGTGTGAGGGCATCATGCAACCCTTATCACCAAGGATATTTTATTGCATCTACTGTCGCGTAGATAATTTATGTGCTGAACGTGATCGCCTTTCGGCATTTCAGGTCCTGAGTGCGAGGGCGTCCTCAAACAGTCCCTCAAATATCGTTGAAGAAAATTATTAATTGTGGTCAAGTAGGCATCAACATAAGTCATTCACGTCACCCTTATCCAATCGTATTATATTGAATTCTTCAGTCAGCATAAATGGCAGTGGGTTTTGTCGGCATAATGAAGTCTCCAAAACACTCGAGCAGTGCTAGCTTTAACAGCTATGGTGTCCTGGAAAATATTTGCCGCATCAGTATTAAAGTTGAACCGGAAGAATATTTTAATTAGCATTGAGCATTATTCTATCTTTGTAGCTGACTACAATCAAGTTCTTTGGTCGTACTGCCAAGTGGGCAGTTAGTGTGAGGACATTATGCAACCCTTACCACCAAGGATATTTTGTTGCATCTACTGTCGCCTGGGGAATTTATGTGCTGCACGTGATCCCTTTTCGGCATTTCAGGCCCTGAGTGCGATGGCGTCCCTCCAAAAGTCCCTCGATTATCGTTGGAGAAAATTATTTAGTTGTTGTGAAGTAGGCATCTACAGAAATCATTCACGTCACCCTTATCCAATAACATTATATTGAATTCTTCAGCCATCATAAATGGCAGTGGGTCTTGTCGGCATAACGCAGTCTCCAAAACACTCGAGCGATGCTAGCTATTGCAGCTATGGTGTCTTGGAAAATATTTGCCGCATCAGTATTGAAGTTGAACCGTAAGAACATTTTAATTAGCATTGAGCATTATTCCATCTTCGTTGCTGACTGCAATCAAGTTCTTCACTCATACGCCCTTGTGGGCAGTTAGTGTGAGGACATCATGCAACCTTTTTCAGCAAGGATACTTTATTGCATCTACTGTCGCGTAGGCAATTTATATGCTGCACGTGATCGCTTTTCGGCATTTCAGGTCCTGAGTGCGAGGGCGTCCTCAAACAGTCCCTCAAATATCGTTGGAGAAAATTATTAATTGTGG
>JAHZMV010002526.1:0-12324 GCA_027743765.1 Coecobrya sp. COE2 | reverse complement strand
TATTTAAATGGGGAAAAACAAAACTTCATTTCTGCAAAAAATGAATATCGTATTTGGACTCAGCGTGGTCGATTTGGTATAAAAACACTATTTTCAACACCAAACTCGAACTACACCTAACAAATCTCCCTTGTGAGTAAATAGAGGTAAAATATCCCTAAATATCAGGTTGCAGCTCAAAAGAGCAGGTTTAAATCATTTGACCTCTATTTGACATTGAGGTCAAGAAAGGTCAAATTAGTTTTTCGCGATTAAATACTCATGTACGTTAGATTTAAACTGAAAAATAAACATTTTTTTTATTTGACCCCTGACCTTGAGCAGAGGTCAAGAGGTCAAGATGATTACGCCTCTATTCGAGCCAGACATTTTTTCTATCGATTAGTGAAAACGGTTTTCGTATATCTCTAACCGTGTTCGAGTTATCGGGGCGACGGACGGCCGGCCCGGCCAGACATCCCCTACCAATCTCAAAAGCTATCCGGAGCAAACTCCGGCTACCTAAAAACAAGTTGAGGCAAAGCATAAAAATAGTTTGTTTTTAATCATTGGTAAAACAATTGTCAGAAGAACTACATAATTTATAATATTATTTATTAATTTGAGATTTTAGAATATATTGTTTGTGCATTCGACACATTTGCCAAGAATCAAATAGTATCCTCTTAGGACGGTTTTGTTAGACTTTAAGTTTTTTACCGCGAAACTCAATGAATATTACTTCCGTGGTTACTGGTAACGTCTGATTTGTCCAATAAAAAGGACAAGTGAGGGAGATGTTCCACTCCAACTATCCATATCAATTTTAAGTGGCTGAAAAAGAATTGTGAAGTTATTAATAATGTCAGAATGTTTTATAGAATTAATGGGAAAGCAAAAACCGATATGAACATTTAGAATGTTACATTACACAAGATATAATTAAGCTTGTGCACATCCTTTACTGTACTGGTTCTTGTTGTTTAGTGTTGTTATGCTGCACATGGATGCATATCTTTTCACACCAAATTGTTCCCGGCCGCCTATCTATAAGCAATGTAGAAATCGAAAATGGTAAATGTATTCAATTACGTAACCTTACACGGGTTGAAATAAAGCTAGACGTAGAAATACTACAGTGTATGAGTGTGTCGAAGTATAAATAGCTCCATGGTCATTTGTTCTGTCAGTAAATCCGCGGCTTTTCGTATACTACGCTTCCCTAGAGCTGCCTTACGCATCATTGATTTTTAATGTAGCCACTGAAATCTAAACAGTAATCACCCACTCAATTAAGATAAGCGGTGCATAAGTAGCTAATACCCAAATAATGACAGCCGGCCTTGTGTTTGTTTTTGGCATTTATCGGTCGCATAATTGCTCTACTTATTTTGGCATGTTCTACTTCCAACTTTCTATACAAAATAATCAAGTTGAAAGTGAAAGTATACCTGGGGAAGTGAAATCATAATACAATTTGAAAGACACGAGGCTTTTAATTATTCTCCATGCATGTGTTTTCAGCCAGCCAAAATAGAATTAACCTTGGGAAAGAAAGTGAAAGTGGATTTACTCTTATTTTACAACCAATTTCGGTCAAGGTTTTTATTGGAACGTTTATGACAATTTACAATAATTTGCAAAAACGTTTGTAAGAAAGCAATATTTGTCTGTTTTGAACAAGCTTTTAATTAAATTGATTTCTCTTGCGGTGTGTATTTTGCTAATGTGCTTTCGTTTATGGTCTCCATTATCCAAATCTTATACTTTCCAACATGACAAAACATATTTTAATTGGTCATCAACGACCATTTCGTAGTCCACGTTTCAGGATATGCATTAATCTTACTAAATTATAAGTCTAGGCAAACACCGAAAAGGTCAAACATTTTGTACTTCCGTGTGCAAGGGCAGACAAATATATCTAGCATTTTTCAGTCTTGTGACTTTCATTCCATCTTAGTACTGCAGGAACGATGAATCAAAGCGGAGGTTTACGGAAGCGACGGAGGAGAAATTTGGCAAAAGTAAGTTTGCATAAAAATATTTCCATGCTAAATATTTTTTGAATGAGTCCACATTTCAAACCTAATGTAGGTGAATGGCCTGACAACTGTACCATATAACGAAGTCAATGACACGTACACTGGATTGAGGGAAAATGAGAGTGGTGTTGGAGAAGAAATGTCAGGTAGGCAGAACATTACATACTGGATAAGCTCTGACGAAACGACAACAACCACAGGACTAGGAGACCAAAGATTTTACAGCGGAGGTCAAGAGACACGACATCCTGTCTTTCGCAGTGCGTGGGATATCGAAGGCATTGATATTGAAGCTGAGGAAGGGATGAGAATGAATGACACCTTCATTCCACAAAGTCACCCAAACCCGGAAATTGCAATGAATAGAACCTTTCTGATTAAAAATAGTACAATGCAGCTTATCAAAGCACTTGTTTTTCTGGCGGCCATTTTCGGTGTTGCTCCGTGGAAATGGAACGAACAAAAATATCAAATTGAGAGACGGAGTAAACGGTTTGTTAAATGTTGGCGATGGTATTTGGGATTTAGCACCGTTCAGACTTTGGCAGTTTTCAGTCTCCAACTTCATGTATTTTTGGAAAAATTGTATTCGGAAAATAGCTCAAACAGAGAGGCTTTCATGAGCAGTATGGCGTTCCTTTGGAGCGGAGGTGTGCTAGCAAAAAATGTAAACATGTACTTACATGACGAGAAGGTGGGTTTTTAAAGATTTTGTTTCAAGAAAGCTATATCATGATTTTGAAGAACTAATTAGTTGAATGTTAAATTTTGTGTACCAATAGACCCGACTTTATCTCAATGCACTACTCCGTTTCAATCGAATTCATGTACAAAAATACGTGATACAATTGGATAACTATCGGGATGGAGGAACTTTGCTAATTAATAAAGCGTTCTTTATTTGCGACTTGGCTCAGCTTCCAATTAGCGCAAGTCTCTTTGTTCGGTCGCCACGTCAACCGTGGTATTTCTTCTCGTACATTTATCCGAAACCCTGGTATTGGTTGATCCCGGGAGCTATTCACGAAATGATGCTTATCGGACAAGCTTTAATATTTCTTTTGATTGTTCCCTGGACAATTGTAGCCCATGCTAATACGCTGCAGTTTTGGCTTCGAGAAATACAGTAAAACTTCTAAATTTATGTTATATAAATTATGCAATCGGTAAATCAGTAATGCTAATTGAAACACTATTTTGCTTTGCAGTAACAATAACGAGAGCGACTATACAATCGATGAGCTGCGTGCACCAAGAAATGCACTCAAGACCTATAAATCTATGCAAGTGCTGAACCGTTTGTTCAATGATTGTATGGCGCCAATTGCCATTCCCACGGTAAAAGTAATTTGGGCAGCGTTTATTGTGACTTCCGGCTACATTCTTCTTCGTAGCATGAATCACCTATTTATTGACGAGTTTCCTGGAATTCTCTCATTTCCATCTGCAATTATTGCTGTCTGCATAAAAACATCTGTGTAAATGCAACTCGTTTTTAATTTGTTTCATATAAAAAAATGTATTTCTAATATTTGGCTCTAAACGTGATGTAAAACTATGATGTAGGATTTTGACAATGTCAGCCGAAGTTTCTGATTTGGGACGTAGTTGCTTGGATTCATGGAGTCTAACGAAACAAAAGAACCTCCGAAGAATCCTGATGAGCTGTCCGGATTTCCAAATTTGGTCGGCAAGATTTTATTTCATCACCGTGTCTGCTACCATTACATACTTTATGCAAGTCTTTGGCTTTATCACGGATTGTGTGATAACGTTTCCATAGTCCAAGTTTGGATGCTTGAGCAAATACATTAATATTTTAGTCAAGCGTGGTCATAATTATTGCGCTCATACGATGTAATACCAGCAATGATATGTCTATTTGAACAAAAACATTTAATATTTATAATTCTGATATTTATTGCTTTAATAATTCATATTGGTTAATTGCACGCATGCATGATTTGCTTGATGTAAATAAAATGTAATGAAATAATTTATTTTTTTAGTAATTTGGTTTACATGGGTTTGATTGTTCCGCCCATCTTTGTCTTTAGAACTAGAAATACTGTTCGTTGTATCACAAATCTGATAAATGCGGGAGCTCTTTCTCGATCCATTTTATGAAACTGTCCTACACGTAAAGCAATGGGTGGACAACTTTTGACAAACTTACGTAACCATTTGCAACGTGTCCACTGGTGGCATGTACGTATCTTGGTTAATATTCCTCTTGAATAGATTATCGGGTAGCTTCCCAAATCCAGTATAGTACAACAAACAAAAGTGATCGTAATGGCTATTGTACACAATGCAAACTGAAATAGCAATGGTAGCTGATCTCCAAACACGAATAAAGGATACAATGCAGAAATTACAACAGCGGAACCAAAGAATTGAATTATGGGCCAGACATAATGCTGAAAGAATTGGTTGCTCAAAATCACTTGAATCTGGGCCTCCCTGTACAATTTGCCAAACTTATAAACATACAGATCAGTTTTCAAATGAGCTATAATTTTTACAAAAAGTTTCAACTCTTTCAAATTGTTTCGAATTTCTCCAAGTGCAATGATTGACGTTCCGACCGTATTGGCTGCAATTACTCCGATCGGCCACTGCATTATAAACTGTAATGTCATTATTAATGCTCTAATCCGGAGCGAAACTTCTGTACAATTGGATACGTTATCAAGTCCACCACTAAATTTTCCCACGATGTAATTGAAGCAGGGAACAGCAAAATATGTGGCTGGTACAACCACTGTATACATTGTAAAAATTCCAATGACGGAATTTAGCAAGCAAAGTATAAATACCTTGTCGTTGGGGTTTTGGATATTTTGAGAGGCGTCTGGAAGATTTTGGGTTTTATTTTTGTCAAAAGTGGAATTGAAAAATTGGCATATTTCCAGAGTCTTGTAATTAAAAGCTAAGTACAGCATAAATAGTGCCGTTTTGGCAAGTGTCAAGAAAACGTTAAAAATTATGAAAGGTAAGTGCAAATAAATACTTGATTGAAGATAATTGTATAGATCGAAAATTGTGACGAAAAGAGATACCAGCTGAAATATATGCCAGGCGAATTGATTTCTAACTTTGTTTGTGGTAGCTACCGATAAATTAATTCCTTTGGAGTTTCTTCTTGCACAAATAGGAACTATAGCGAAATAATTACCTAGATTGATAGTAGCAGCTAAAACTTTGATGATCACAGACGAAGCCATATTTGTTCCACCAAAGTTGACCATAAAACGTGCAAGAAAATGCGACAAGGAATAAAATTTTGACCTTATTCGATGCATGACTTATTGCTAAATGTTATAGAAAGGTTATACCGCTCCGTATCAGGTAATGTAAATTATGTAGAATAATGAATGCATTGTCAATGTGAACTTATTTTAAACACGCTAGTGAAAGTATTTAACTTGGGACAGTGCTTAAACGTGTAAGGCTGGCCTTAGATTGTCATACATCTGTAAAATTAACAGACAGGTGACCGCTTATCTAAATAAAATATATGTTGAATTAAATGTAATCATAGTCAATGAGACATCTAAAATATACCAAACGGTATACGGCTTTAGAAATCATGTGTATACACTCATAAAGTATTCCCTACTTCAACAAAATTCCGTCGTAGTAAATTCAAGCTTTGACGGTTTTGGTAAATAAAATAAACAAAGTTTCAACTTTGCAACTCCCACTTGTAGTTATATATACATTGTAAAGTATTTTATTGACTTTCTCAGATCCCTCCTTAAAATCATTTTATTTCTGTTAACCAATTTTATTAAAAAATTTATATCTATAGTTCCGTTTCGACCTGTCATTGCAAGAGATGTCAATCATCTCGTGAACTCTCATACAATGTGACATAAACATTTCAAGTTTGCAAACGAGATGACATTGTTTTCATGTGTAATAATTAGATTAGGGTTTGATAATCGGAAGGTCTAATCTAAAGCCTGTTTGAATGTAATTTGAAGGAAATATGTTAAACAAAAAACGGCCTCGTATATGTATATCTCATATATTTCGAATTATATGATCCTGTAAACCTTTAAATGCTAAAATCAAAACTTCATTACCACACAGCGATCCATAAATGTGCCGCACAATATTGTAGTACACTGACATAAATATCAAACCACTGATTAATACTATTCTACTAACTAATTATAATCCCCAAAATAACGTTGGCAATCTTCAATTAAAATGTATGTAGGTAGTTGAGGCATGGCTGTAAACACGTGGCATAATTAAATTGCGTTTTATGATTGTAATTAGCAAATTTGTTTGGTAACGAAGCTATATGATGCTATTACTTGCTACTAATAAAATTAATAAGTAAAATTAATAAGCTATTGGTTATGAATGTATCTATACTGCCAATTTATCTGTCTTAAATGGTTTACCCGGGAAGACTATTTTGTGTAGTACAAATTAGGCTATATGAAGAATAAACAAAGATTCATTGAAACATATTTGCCTTCCAAACAAACAATGCCATAAACGAACCACTCCCATTCGATACCACTTACCACTTATTAATAAAACTTAACCATATTTATTTCATTTTTCTGGTAGCATCCCAAACCACGTAAAGAATTACAGAAACCCTGGATACATATTTTTTAATAACTTATCTAACAAATTGATATAAAAATGTGGCATAACAAAAACAGAAAACTTGTCCCCCTATTGAAACAAATTTATCCCCGTATACCTGACACTTGTGAAGATGTAACTATTTCACAAATTCACCAAAATCTGATTGACAAATTGCGATATTACGGGAGTGTTAATTTCAAAGTTATGAAATCAGGCTCGGAGAAAATCAGCACAACTCCAAACCATTTGAAAATTTCATTGAGAACCAAAATTGTAATTTCGAATAGCCGAGTCGATACTTTAAAATATTATGTCAGCAAAATTTGTTTCTTCGCTCATTTTCTCTATTGTGTTTACGGATTTGTCGGAGTGTGCATGTGTAAGGATTTGAAGCGCTGTAATGACAAGAACGGATTGTTGTTGGTATCAATAACATTCTTATTATCTTACGTAATGGTGATTTGCATTTATCTTTGGAGTCATTTCAAGAAGCAGGGTATTGCTGAAAACTTAACAAAATTGAGTGCCGTCGATGCCGCTATTTTTAAAGAAGGTTAACAAGCTCAAACCTTTTATTCCTTGTAATCACCATTTTGCTAAAGTATTCGATTTATTTATTTTTAGACACGAAAAACCGACAAAAGTATTTGGATCGGCATCGCAATCTTAACAAATTTGTGAAAATTTCATTTCCAATCCTTTCGTCTCTTTCAATCATCTTTTTGGGATTCAATCACGCTAACCATCCATTCTCTGTGGGACACCTGACAGCCATATTTTTCCAAGAATCCGACTCATTTTTCTCATCCACTAAAACGAGTGTTGTGACGATTGCATCTTTCGTCGTTGAATTTCTTGTCTGCTTTTACTTTTACCTTTCCATATGTCAGTTTTTATTCATACCTGCAGTAACAGCACTGTCATTAAAATGGCTGTTAGCTTACCTGATGGAAGAATGTGAATTCAATAATATTGAAAAGAAAATGAGCACAGAGCTGGTTAGAAGGAAAGTAAGAGGATATGAGTATCTGCGAAAATTGATGGCAGAGCATAACGGCTTATTTAACGGGCTAGCATTTATATGTCAATCGATAACATTGATGCAGGTTGTGATTTTGGCATACATTCCACTAAAAAAGATCGACAGTTTCCCATTGACAAGTCATTTCATATTTGTCGCCTTGGCAATAAATTACGCTGTACTGGTTATTGGATTACTTATCACGAAGGGTGACCTCTGGAAAGCTAGCCAAGAGTTTTGTGATGAGTGGCGTAGACGTATAGGAGAGGCTAGGGAAATTGAAAACGACCTCGACAAGGGCTCCTTGAAAAAGTTATTTGGAATGAAGCTGATGATTGATGGATGCAAACCGTTTGGGTTTAGCTGTGGAAATTGCTACATAGTTAAGAAAGGAACCGTGTTAACTTTTTTCTCTATAGTAACCAGCTACTTAATTGTGTTGATGCAGTTAGATATTTAGGTGGTAAGATCTCACCAAGTTTTAAAGTAGACATTTTGCTTTACTCAATCGTTTAGAACTGTATTTGTGAGTAATGAGTATGTATTTTGGTCATTATTTGTTTAATATTATATTTAAAGAAACAAGTAATTTAGTCGAAAATTATTCTATGTACGACTCTTAACAAGAAGAAGCTGTACGGTACAACTATTTGCAAAATTTATACAATTGAGTGGTGTCAAAGGTTCCACAAAATTAAGAGATCCAAAACAGACTTTTACCCTTGCGCAGCTATTAACAAACCTTCGTATCCATCGACGATCCTTACCCAAAAATCCAGAATGAAGTCCTTTAAGTTTCTGCAAGTTGTATTCAGACTGTCCATGTACCTGTCCCATTAATCCGACAAGAATTATTTCCACCATTACGGCATCAAAACAAATCATTATCAGCATTAGCACAGGAACCAGGTTGTCACTTGCAGATGTCATTCTGAGCATAATCGAACAGCTGATTGATTGCAACGATATTCCTCCCACCACAAGTACACTTACAAACACCTTTTGCTGTATTTGATTCATCAGATTACCAAGGATTTGAATTGTACGGTATTGATTTGAAATTTGATTTTGTGTTAGTTTTCCTTCAAAGCAAGCTTCAAGGTACCTAAACCCACAAATACTTATTAAAACGTATCGGATGAACTACTTTGTTTTAATTAGAATCTCTTACATTTGAAGGTATTCTCTAAGATTTATGGTGCAGAATACATTTATCCCAAAGATTGCAATGGCTGAACAGTTTAACGAAAAATGCCACATCCATGTATTGAACATGAACAAAGCAAGTTTGCTCATATTGTAGTTACACCCATTTCGATTCTCCCGAGTAGTAGCAATGCGCATCCACTGAGCATTCTGGGAGTAGAAAGTATCCTGCAATTACTGGAGTGCAAGGCCCATTCCAGTACATACTGTACAGAAATGCGGTTGGTAGAATGATAATAGAAAGGTAGAAGGCACGAGCAATGACCATGTTCGTTTTCGCAAGAAATGAAAGATTTCTTCTGGCTGGGTCATCATATTCAAATATATTAGGGAAGCTGAGAATGCCGTTAACGTACTGACATATTGTGGTTGCTTCAAGCCGACAAACTTGCACCAAGCCATGAGTGCATACCAGGACGATCATGGCGATACCAAAGAGCATTTTCTGAATTATATTAAAGTCCTTGGAGTTGTCCGTTGAAAGTGCCCGCATTGCCTGTAAGCTTATAGTTAGAAGGTACACGACATGAAGCAAACAAATCCGTTTCTGTTTTTTTGCCTTCTCTCTACAGTTTACTGGGATTTTTAACAAGTTATTCTTATCATCCCAACAAAAAATGACACTGTCCAGATATTCTGACAAGTGACATAGTTTGCCAAAAAATTTCAAATTTCCCTGCAGCATGATGACTTCTACTCTGCAGAACTTTTCTATCGAAATAAGTTACTCTGCCTGTTGCCTGCTTTGCGAAATAATTACCTAGTTTGATAGCAGCCGCAGAATTATTCGTTTGCAAAACGGACTTAATTACCACTCACCACCAACGAAATTTAATCATTTGGGCACAAAATTTAAAAGAAACTACCACCATAAACGTAGTTTTTGTTTTTAGTTAATCTATTGATTGAGGCGCAACAGCGTAGCCCGTTTGAACGTTTACACTCGTAATGGATTTTTGACTGAGAGATAACTTATAAATTTATAATGAAATTGTCAAAATGTTTATAGTCAGATGTCAGTTTGTCATAAACATAGACATTGTTTTAGAGTATTCGAAATTATGTTTACATAAACTCGTAACGTATTCATGAGTTAAGCGTATCTGGTATCCGTGGCGGCTTGAAAAGATAAACCGTTGATAAATAAAATAAATTATAATTTCCTATTTTGTAGCTCCCACATGTCACTTTGTTTATTTAAAAATTAAAACAAATATTTTAGTAAATCTCTCAGATATCCAGTTACAATCTAAGAGCAGCAATTCAACAGCTATAAGGTGAGTATAACCACGTCAATGGAGTTAGTTCTTCTTGGAAAATATATTGGCCTAAATATGAATTGAGTTTTCTCCTAAATTTGAGTTGAGTCTAAATATGTAGTTTTAAATTCGATTGAGGTATTTGAAGCCTCTATTGCGACTCAAGCACAAGCCCATTTATTATTTTGCAGTGATATATATGTAATTCATTCGACCAATCACAATCTATATGTCCAATTTATATCGATGAACACTGTTGATGACACCGACAATGTAGCAACACAAAAGTAAAAAAAAACATATCTTCGTATTCAGATAAATTGATCTCGGTACACCGATATCCCTTCTACCAAAATATATTCGCCTTTGGATTTAAACGTTTCAGCAGCCAATGAGCATTGAGATCGGGTCTGGTTATGCACCTGATCTCGATGCTCATTGGCTGTACCTATGTGCCATTGCATCAATGAAATTCCCTTTCTTATGAGGCCTGGGCCTGTATACCCGACAATTGTGAAAATATTAAAATTTCATAATTATCTCAAAATCTGATCAACACATTGCGATTTCATGGAAGTATAAACTTCAAAGTTTAGAATAATTAAGTTCTATGGACTCACTATACTGTCAGCAATATTCGGAGAAGGTAAAGAAATTTAAACTTATTTATTATGTTGGGTAACGGTTATGCTTTTGTCATGAAGTCGATTGCTTTTAGCTATTATGACGATCATATTGATTATAATGAGAAATCATATACAGAAAACACATAAATAAATAATAAGTAAATATAACATTGAAATCGTGCCCCAAAAAATTCAATCTCGTCACATGTTGTCACCATGGATCTAAGAATAATATTTTTATGGTCTTGTTAGATTACTAGTCCATAACATAAATGTTGTCGGTAACATGAAAATCTTTTGCGTAAGCAAGGAAGCGCATAAACAATACAACCATCCATATAAGTATTCGTGTTATGAAGATATTTCTATAATTATGTGTGCATAGTTATCGTTTTCATCCATTGGAGCAGGGGACAATGAAAAAGGCTAATGGGAATTGATTCCGTCACAGAAGAGAAAGGAAACGGATTTAAAGTATCTCGTTGGAGCAGTATTTCTTAAATCGTTAAACGTTACTACACTGAGGTATAGTTCCCCCAATTTGCATGCACTCATTGATTCAAACACGTAATAATAATTACCAAGAAAGTGAATGATCCTTACTTTCCAATCCTTGTGAGGTCTAAATTTTACTTTGTGACTCAATATTGTATGTTCCACTCTAACAAGGTATCAAATAGCATACATGATAATTGTCAGATGTCAGTTCGTTGAACAATTTATTATTATAAATATCGTTCGGCATAACCATTTATTTGTATATATAATAGAAGATCATATAGAAATCACACAGAAACTAAATACTAGGTAATACAAACGTTTTGTGACCATATTCACATGAGAAATGGATGGAATTGTTTATAGAGCATACATTTTTGAAATTGTGAGGACCAAATTTATGTGTAATGGATTAAGTATTACGCACTAAAACAATTTAATTACTTATCATCAACTATTCCAATAAGCTTGGTTTAACAGTTATCATGGTAACTCTCGTAGAATACCCAATGACAAATTTGTTTCCAGGAAATACTCTACGAAATGACATCAAAATCAATCCACAAACTGTTATGATTTTGCCTATAATATTATTTGTAAGTCTACTCCACCAAATTGCCCCCTGTCGACTACAAACCCACTGCTTAATTATAGTCAACTGTACTTTGTCAACATAAAATATAACATTCCCAAACCGTTCAACTGTAAATATGATCATGCCAACAAAGTACAGACAAAACATAAGTAGCAAAATAAATGCAAGCTTTTGTAGATCAATTTGATCGAGTACAGCAATAGCTTTGCTGCTTCTATGACCTCTGTAAAGGAGCTTATTATTATGATACGCAATTCTTTTCATCTGCAAATCCCATTGCTCACCTAAGCCACTTACCTGTATTCTTGCAAAGGTGAGCAGCATCCAGTGGCGATTCATTGTGTAGAACCTTGCGCTAAGCTTAATATTTCTGAGTACCTGAGGTATTGTAAAACATTTGGAGGAGGAATTTGATCGCCTCATCTTTGCCTTTTCTATGGTCATCATCCAGAAAAAATTCAATGGACTAGTAGGCTTCAGA
>JAHZMV010002525.1:0-32290 GCA_027743765.1 Coecobrya sp. COE2 | reverse complement strand
GTAGCGAGATAGTCGGGAAAAGCAGTTATGGGTAGCACAACAAAAATGATCCAGAAAATAGGATGCCGTGTCATTTAAAATTCTGGACTGGGATAAACTTTTGTACTTTAAGGTACGTAGATTTTGATAAAATAGCCCGCATTGACCAGTGGCCTTTCTGTCCTGAGTTACAGAGGGTCAAAAAATGTCGTAGGAATAAGTACACACCCTTTAGTTGAAGTTTTCTGTACGATATATCAGACATAAACGTGATTTTAATTGCAATAAAATTTAGCTAAATTGCATTCCATTGGTGGTTCCTATTATCAGAGTATTTTATTATACATATGCACAAACGGTCAAGAGTCAAGAATGTTATTTTAGTTTGCGCATATTATGTATTTCGATTTGCCAAAAAAAATGGCTAAAATTATTATTCCCATTTCAGTTTTAATCCTATATAGGCCTTGTGATATTCTCAACATCGATTTTGCACAGTATTTGATTTTTATGGTAATTAACGATTTCCAAATTAGAAATTACAAGCTCAAGGCACTGTGATTCATGAAATACATAATATGATTAAGTGAACTATTTATATAGGTACACAACAATTATACATATTATGTGCTTGAGTAAAAAGATATATTTATTAGTTTTAGTTTTAATTTAAGTTTTAATTTATTATTGGAGTAAATGGTATAATGTTATTATGTGTTGACCAACCTTTCAAGAGTTGGCAGAATCGTAACTACTACCACTGGAGCTACACCAAGCAACACAGGAGCGCTATTTGGACGAGGCAAAAATAACTTTACCGTTGTTCCCTCCACTACTTCCGTTCTGAGGATTTCCTCCGCCACCCGCATGTGCTGATCGACCCAAAACACCTCCAGGGAAATAGCCAGGTAACAATCCACTAGCTAAAAGTCCCCCACTTGCAGGAAATCCATTTGGTATCAAAATGCCCCCACCTCCTCCAAATCCTCCTCCTCCCCCAGACGCTACTCCTCCTTGAATAGGTGCTGCAACACCACCAATTCCTCCCCCAGGTATTAATCCTCCCCCACCAATCACTGAAGGATAAGGCTGTGCAATCCCGCCAATTATAGGTCTATTTCCTCCAGCGGCTGCAGCGGCAAGCGCAATCAAAAGTGAATTGTTAGTGGGAAGGTTAATGTTGGTTCCTAGCAAGGCATTAATTAAAAGCTGGCTTAATGGCGTTGTAGGTCGCGTGGTAGTCGTGGTAGTTGCTGCTACGGTTGTGGTTCGAATTGGAACAATCACAGCGGGCCGAAGAAATCCATAATTTATTTGAGCAGCCCCAACTGCCGTTGCCGTTGTCCCTGCAGCGGTATTCGGGAAGGCCCATGGCCATTTAATAACTAAAGAATTAATAGTTACATTAATAATTAATATTTTGACACTTTAAATAGTAAAAGTTAAAATAATTAGTTCTTTTACAGAATGCTGCCGCCGACGTTGAGCCCAAAACAAGCACACCCAATGTCAATAGACCGTTAGTCCCCTTCATTATTTTTAAATGCAGCTTTAAAGGAAAAAGTAACTGCAAAAACCGTCGGTATCTGATTGAGGAATAAAAATGGAAAGTGTAAAACGATCAACTTTTCAATCATTCAGTATGTCATAATCAAAATGTCAACGTATCATCACCAGTCAGTAACCTTTTACACGTTGTTTATTATAAAATCACAATTATCACCGTTTTACTGATTTAGATGACATGACATGACATCAGCATAAAATTGTTTTGCTTTATGGGTCATTCGTTCCTTTTGACAATTCATATGCATATATTTGTCATTGATATTACGGTAAAACGGTTCACTTTCATTTTTAAATTATTTTAGGATAAGGATTAAGTGAATTTAGTATACACACAAATATAATGTGAAAGCAAAACACTACTATCAACCCTCAATATTTATTGCATAATAATGGTATGGTATAATGTAGATGCACAATTGGTACAGAAAATAATAGAAATGCGAAAATTTGTTGATTTTTTATTTCTGAGCTTTATGATGTATTCATCAGTAAAACAAAACAGTGACAAGTTAAAATTCATGTACCCGTAGCTTGAATGCTCGCTAATGTGGAGATGAGATATGTATTTTCACCCTTTTCAATTCGTTCAGGTGTCATCGGTTGGCAGTACATCACATTGAATTCAATTGCGACGAAACTGACAATCACGAGCCATGCGTGAAATCCTTTTGAATGTTGTTTTCCGTTTTTTGTATGCACAACAACGAACCTATTGACACACAGAAAAAGGACATGGTACAAATGTTTCGAAATCCTTTCCAAAATGTAACTTAAAATTCAATCCCTGAGTCATAGATTGCATTTCCGTTACAGAGTGTTTAGGAAAATGCACAAATTCCTTGGGCAGAGCCAGCACCTGTAACATAATAGAAATTCAGGACAGGATAAGCATAATATTGTTGAATTGCTCATTAAAGTGCAAATCATTTTGAGTGGAATGCATTGTTATTCTGACCTCAACAAGGGGACTGGTTTTGTCTCTAGTGGTATGATTCCTGGTTGCCATAGGCATTTTGGACCAGTTTATGCTATTTACCCCACAAATCCGTTGTGTCCATTCTTTTTCATTCCATGTAAAATTGCCAACTATTACTGCTGCCGTCAACTGCCTGTTATTTTCAAAGTAATTTCTAAGATCATCTAATGGTTTGTTGTCATTCGCCAGGATATCAGCTCTATCTGTTATAAGTAAATCATTGATATTTGATTGAATAATTGCAATTTAAAAGGAAGACAATTGACTCTGGCTTGTAGATATTTTATTACCTTCTGAACTCAATGTTCCTGTCTCTCGGAATTGATAAGGTGGTCGGTAATGAATCACAAAAGAGTAAGTCTTTAACTTTGTTTCTACGGTTCCTGTTCTTTTGCAACCACTGCAGTTGAAAAACCTGGACAGTATAAAAAACCGTGTAGAGTCATTACTGGAGTTGGTGTCTATAGCAAATTGGAATCTTTTAAGGCTAAGGGCCTCCAAGTTGTAGGCTACTAGAATTCCTCCCAGTTGTTCCCCCCGTTTTTTCATATCCCTATTGTTCTTGATGTCATGTCGGAAAATAACATATTCCTCCATACCAAACTTTAATTTCAATAAGTCATCAGTTTTGGCCGTGCTGTCTAAGAAGGAGGTTTCAACCCACACAATAATGTCAGGCTTTGTGGTTTCAATGTGATGACGGAGTCTAATAATTTTTTCTTTGTTGCTGAGTGGATCGAGGCTTTCAATGTTCAAGTAGAAAATTGAGATTTCAACAGGTTGGCATATACACTTCCGTTCTAAACATACAAAAATAGCAAATTACAGTTATGGGGCAAAATGATTTTATAATTTATGCACATAGGTAAATGTTATAATTTTATTATTCTACCTTCTCCTTTCAACTTCAATGCTTGTTTCAGTCCGTTAAGTTGATTTGCAACGTCTGTGAGTTGAGTATACAGCGGTAGTAAACACTTCGTAATTTTATTCTTAACATAAATTTCAGTCTTATCTTTCGCTATCCATTCACGCAGAAGAATAATTCCATCAATACTCATTAAATATAATACTCCAAAACACCTCCAAAATTCAATTGTCCGTTCACTTGATTTAGCCGTAGTCCTTGCTAACTTCACTTGCAATTTTTTCGCAACCTTGTTTGCTACTTTAAGCTCCTTCATTTTAGAGTAAGCGGAACACGCTTTAAGTTTCATGGGATTTTCTAAACTTCTAATTCTCCAAGTTAATATAGAATGCACACAATAAAAAGAATACAAGAGTTGTTTTGGAATTTTTGATTCGTTTGCTAACGAATACATTTTTGTAAGCAGCCATCCACCTGAACCGCAAAGAGAAACAATTTTTGCTGTTATTTCCGGTAGTACATTCTTAGCTGAGCTTGGATTCCTTCCTCCCTTCAATTTACCGGAAGAATACACTTCCAACATTTGACGAACAGCAAGTGCAAAAGTATTTCTGGGATGCATTCCCAATTCCTCAAATTCATTTACCAACTGGAAAAGATCACAAAATCGTGTATTCGTCTTCATCTCTTTTGCCTTTTCCACTTTGACTAGTACTTCTTTACGAAATTTCTTTTGTTTCAGGTAACTAGTGATCCACGTGGACATTCTAATCAAGGCGCCCACCGTTGTAATTATTGCAGGTAATTTTAGAGATCGTTTCTGGAGAAAAAACCGAATAAGAAGTGTCCCCCCAATGCAATCCAGTAAAGTTGACAATGTACTATAAATCAAACTTTTTCTTCGGAATCCCTGTATTTCCTCTGCTTTGAGACGGAGTTGAAGTATTGTTTGGTCTACATAATTAATACAACTTCTGTACCACTTTATCAGATCTTCCAAATGTTGCAGATGATCAGTTGTAAACTCTGGAAATGTATCTTTATAAATTATAGTACCCATAGTTTATTAATCTCTATAAAATTGCATTGAAAAAATTTACACAACAAATTCAAAGTGAGCTTATGTAGTTCACTTACAAAACCTGCAAACCGAAAACCCCATGAGGAGATTGCTAATGTTTATTAAAATAACAACGATGGCAGTCGAGGATGTAACCATTTGTTTACATTTAGATAAGCCGTTTCATTACTAGCATTACAATATCATTGACATTAGTTAGGTATATCAAAATATCAATCACATTCATATTACGTGGATATCCACGTATTACTAGTGGTAGTTTACTACATGTACTCATCAAAGCAGTTGACAATTGACAGAACGCTGATATCTTCACATAGTCAAGTTAGTATAGTTCAGAAATGGTCATATCGTATCTGCCAACGCAGTGCAGTTTGCGGTGAAGAAATAACGAGATCAATGTGTAAGTTGAACTTAACATGATGTTTTTCATAACTTGGTTTATCTCTTGGAATGAAAAGTTGAAGTTTACCTTTCTATTCATTACACTTTTGTACAGGCTTATTTTAGTCGTCGCGATGAAAAAAATACGGAGGCTACGTAAATGCTCTTTTAATGGCCCCATCTCCAATAACGCCCCCTATTCTATTAACTGCCCCCTCTGGACCTATGAATTTTAATAATGCCTCCCTATTCGAATAATTGCCCCCTAATTTTTTTTTGATTTTTTCTATTAACGTAATTTGCTATGATAATCACGACATACATCTAATTTATATTTATGAGAAATAGTAAAAGACTAGTAGGAATCTAATTTACCAAAAAAAACCAATAATTTCTCAAATTTAACAGAATAGACACCATACGTTACACTCAAAATGAAAAAATGACACAACATCTAAAGATGAAGTGACAAATTCTGCAGTCACACTCCGTTTACGGTGATTTTACCCATTCGTAACTGACTCACTGGAAGATTGTGAGGTATTTGAGACAAATATAATGGTCGTGATTAGTTTTACATAAGAACATATTTAGAAATTTGACTAATTCCCCCCTATTCGAATAAGCACCCCTATTCTAATAAAATCCCCCTCTGAGGTGTAGAAAATTAATAACGCCCCCGGGGCCACTAAAAGAGCATTTACGGTAATAATAATCTAGCTTCTATGTATAATATTATTTAACGTAACTATTAATTTATGAACATAATTTCAGAATTCTGAATAATTTTATTTCAGATCCATATTGAGAACCTATATATGATGGGTAGAATTCAATAGGAATACATTTGTAAATACACAAATGAAGTAATTGATCAAGTATCGCATGCAACGCTGCTGTGGCGAGTAGTAACCTCAACTTGGTCGGGAAAATTATGTGAATTGAGGAACACGCGACGGAAAAGAGTAACTATTATTTTATTATTTTTGACATACCACAAATTTTATTTTTATATTCATTTCTACTCTACGTCTATGTTTATATTTATGCGATGGATGTATTTATGCTTATATTGCATAAGTTTTTATTACTAATGTTATCAAAATACACGCCATTTTAATTTAATATTTCCTAATAGTCACCAGTCCCTTAAAAGTTGCCCTACTGATCATTTTTAAGAATTTAAGTACAGTCGACCGTTTAATTTGATACACATTCTCGACATTCATCATCAACGGTGGACAGCTCATTTGAAACTTTTTTACATACCGAGCATTTGTTACAGAGCCCCAGCCCACCACCCCAACCCTCGTCCAACTTCTAATAGTCTTCCTTGACTCAACTACTAGTCTTCCCATCAAATCTAGCGTAATTATCCAAACAATGTTGGAAACCACCCAGCTAATTATAAAGATGGCACATGTCAGACCATTCAATTTGTTAAATTGCGTTAACAATGTAAGTTGAACGTACACACTCAACTGAAACATGAGGATCTGGCCTACCACAAAAAGGCCACCAACTTCTTGGATAGCCACAGTCATCATCAATTGAAGAGCTCTATAGTACTTGGCAAGATTGGAAATCTTTCTTAGAGTCCAACTCGTTTTGTACAGTTTCCTTGTGTTATCTGTCCAACCAAGACGAATTTCTTTTAAGATGAACCGAGCGAAGACAAAAAAGCCCAAGACGATATTATCCGTCATGAACCTAACTGCAACCAATAATTTCCCAACCATGTACATATTCAAAATGCCATAAACAACGTAGGCACAAATGCTCAAAAATGATGACGGAGATAATGCAAAAGTTAAATATCGGACAGGGTACGATGGATCATCAGGAAAGATGAAGTAGTGGGCAGTGAATATCAGAATGGTTGGAAGTGACCACATAAAATTTTGAAGGTACATCAGATCCCATAGACGATTTATAAAGTCTGTATTCGGATTGTAGTTCCGTCTATAATTGTCTGAAAATAAAGTAAGTTTGTCTTTAATTGAATTTACAACAGCCACGTCATTAAAGTAAAAGCTTTTACCTGCAACGTCATGACCAAATTGAATCATTCCATTAACAAATGTCAAGTACACATCACGATGCGAGACGAATATTGCAGTTTGAAAAGTGAGTAATGTGTAAAAGATCCACAAGAGGTAGAGAAAACACATATCATTAAATTTATGCCATTTTGAGTAGCAAATCACTTGGATGGTTAAGTAAAATGCGAACAATGGTACTATAAAGCAACTACGCAAATATTTGAGACGACAAACGTCTGTGTAGCTGTAAAGCATCTTATCAGAGTTCCAAACGAAGGGAACTGCATGAAAAAGTTGGGCAATGTAGGATTCGATGGAGCGTAGTTTTAGCATAAATTTGCTGTTAGAATGCATGCTGAATTTGTAATTGGCACTAGCTGTGTTTTTAAAGAATCTATTCAGATTAAACTGAATTCCCAGAACAGCTTAATCGAACTAAATGACGCATGGGTTTAAAATATTGGCCCACTTACTTTCCCAATTATAATAGAAATTGGCAGGCTAAGTTAATTGGATTTTTGAATTACAGTAATCTTTATTTTAAATTGGTTTTTAAATATTGCTTGTTACATAAGAACCTATAAAGACAAAACTGATCAATATACGGATATATGATGATATTTAAGCAATAAAAAAGTTTTAATGGGAATAGAAGATTGATTTTCTTTATTGACTTTCCCAAGGAACCTGAATTGCATTTAATATTAGAGGTTATTTCGCTAGCGAAATTTAACTCAGTTAACAAAGCCTATTAACAAAGTTAATACAATAAATGATAGCTATCATTTACGGAGTTAACTTTGTCTACATTCTCGAAGTAGACAATTAGAAACAAATCAATTTCAAATTATTCTCTGGAGGAGTGGTTGGTTACTAATACAGTATTAGTAATAACCTGGCTTTTATCGGTGAAAATACATATATCATAATAGTATAGGTAGAGACAAAGCATGTGCAAAATAAATTACTATTCTAACTACGGTGTGGATTGAGGAATGAGGCCTGATTCTTCTACAATTTAAAATTATGTTTAACCTTTTGATCTCTAAGCTGCTATAAATCAGTACGTATTACAGTATTTCATAAATAAGACATTACGAAATTGGTTACTCGTACTGATTTGTATTCAAAAGAAGAAATTTTTTTGGGAAGGGTAACAACAGCAGTGGGTTTTAGTGATGCATAGATGTATTAGCATTTAAACATAACTATGGCTATTATAAGGAATGCAAGAGTCAAATTGCACTATAATGAATGCCAAGGACGAATAGATAATGTTGTGTTGTCAGAAGATAAACGTAACGAATTAAATCCAACAGCAGTAATTGAATTGTCAATATTATCCAGAATTTTAAAAGAGAGCAACTTTGTCTTATCCCTCACTTGTTCGACCAATGGTAAATGACCATATACAGAAAAACGGGGCTTTCCCTCAAGCGACTTTAAATGGCTTAGGAGTTCATTCAGAAATGAATAGACTGGATTTCGTAGAAATGACTGTCACAATTTATTGACAATTTCATAAGCCTAGTTTCCATGTCATTTTCATCATTTTAGCGGACAATGGTATTCACCGGTGAAAGTAAATTGTTAATGATTTCTTTCGCAGCACAAACAAAATGATTAGGGATCTTAAACATTTCCTTCATTAACTGTATAATACTACCAAATAAAGCTAATATGTTGTTTTCCTGGATTATGTATGTATAAAATATTTAATGAATAACAGGCTTTAGATATTTCAACTATGATTTATATTAAAAGCATTTATACCATGGTTAAGAGACTGCAAACCGAGCGGCTATATATTAAAAATTATAATATATTTGTTACAAATGTGTTAAATATTGCGTTTTACACTTATACGCACTAATAAAGTTTCGAACTTCAAATTTTCTATGTAAATGTTACTATAATAATGAAAATGCAAATGTCAGTTGCTTCAATCCCATAAAAGGACCGATACGGTAGTATCAATCAATGAGTCAACCCACTCTATTCCATTATCCTTCTTGACATACTTTAAAGATCCATATTTCATCTTTAACGGTGCACACGACCAATAAAACCTTTTTGCATATTGTCCATCTTTTCGGCTTAGGTGAAACATCATTAATCGCCAAGTAGAGACACTTACCTGGGAACTTTCATAAGGCATAGCCAGAAAATCGTGAATGGAACAAATATTAAAAGCACCTGTCACTGTCAAATACGGACATGCAATCCATGTGACGAGAGATAACTCATTGTACAACTTTATAGTTCCATAATTAACGGATACTTGGTTGATAAAAGCGAGAGTAAGTAGAACCTGCACCTGCCCTGCAAATGACTCGTTGAATTCTAACACGAGACATTGAAGCTTCCTATAAACTTTTGAAATTTCTATAAAATTGTGAGAAAGCCAATCATTTTTAGGTACTTTTAGTTCCTTGGACCAAAATGTGAACATTAGACAGAAATTTGGAATGAGAAAAATTAAAGATATATTTGACGTCCATGCGAAAGCAGTAATATAAGCTTCAAGAATTGAAAGCGAAATACGAATCCAAAGTTTGCTGGCCATATATCTGTGAACCAACTCTGAAGTCCAATTTGCAAAGAATGGGTGCGCAGTTGGATGTGTCATGCTGAGTAGAAAGACACAAAAGGTGAAAACCAATATGATACAGGTTGACCCTTTCATCATTCCAGAAAGACCATCATCCTCCAGGGGATATCGTCGGTTAACATGGGGTAAATATCTGGCTGTTAATGTAAAACAATAATATTGAGAAAAATAGTTTCAAAACGGAAATATATTTAAACTTTAAAATGTACCAGTAGAACCATTGCTGAAAGTTATGCTTCGCCAGTAAAGCAACGGAATTCCTGCATCAGTTTTCCAATATATCATGTTATGCAAGAAAGCAATGAGAAATGAAAATAAAAACAAATTTTCAAAAATCAGCTTCGTTGTGTCCTTTTGCAGTTTTAGAAGAATAACTTGCATCAGCAGAAAGACAAGCTTGACAAAGAGAATCAAATTGTTGGTTATCCACAATGAAATCTGCCAATCCATTTTGCGAATTTTGAGATAAAAATGCCTACGATTCTTGTCCCACTTGAAGCAAACAAAGCCAAGAAAGTATGCTGTGGAGAAATAAAAGTGGAAAACTTGAAATGCTTTGTCGCACAGCATTTTAGGTAAGTAAATATATTTGCTACTGGATAAAATCCTAAAATAAACTGGAATGCATCACAGCAACTGATGTACTGGTTAAAATCGAAATCGGATGTTCAGTCTTGATTAAACAGAAGCCTTATTTTCTAACTCCTAATGAATGTTTACATAATATATATGTATGATGCACTTAATTAAGATAGTAGAACAGGGGACAATAACAAATATATAATTAATTCGTAATACCACTCTTAGGTACCAGCCACTCTAAAGGTTATCAAGCAAATTAAGATTGGAGAAAGCCACGATTTAAGGCATATAAAATGCATACTTTGTATTGTACTATAAAATGCATGTTTTGTACTATATTAGGTCGCTCTTCGCAAGTTAAATAATAAGTCTGAAATATGTACATGATTATGAATATAGTTAAGCGAAAGTTAAAAAATTACTCAAATAGCACGAACAATATTTATAATTAAATATGATTTTTTAAAGCTTCGTAAGTAATCTGGGTACTTCATTTCTTACTTTAGTAATATGTAGATAACCATTGTTAAGATAATTATTAAATAATTTTTATGCTAAAATTTATTGTTTAACTATGTACGGCATTTAAAATAGAAGCTATATTTCGAAGTTCTATCACTAGTACACAAATACTAATACCATAAAAAGCAATTACTCTAACATCATCAAGTCCTGATATTTGTTAGAAATAAAGATTGTTTTTGATATTGTCCTCACATTTATTGTAACATTCTTCTGTGAAATTGTTTGATCCATAATGCATTAAAAATTAATCTTTTGCCATATATCTGCATGAAAACAACTTACATACTGAAGCTTACATTCCACACATAACTAGCATAATTTCCCCCGTTAATCATTGCCTGCCCCATTAAACCCCAAGATTAATTAAATGTTTTCCAAAATCATAAAATGGTTCATCAAATAACTTTTCTTAGCTTTCAACAGGTTAATAGCCATGTCTCCATTCTCAGTTAGTCCCATTACTAAAATTTTTATTGTTTGAGCTTATTCGTGGATAAATATTTTCTAGCTTCAAAATATACACCGTCAATCAATAATCACTCAGAGTGACGGGCCACAGACACTTTTTGTTCTTGCAAATAAGAATGAATTTTTTAGGGATCATGAGACTGGATTGGATAACCCGTTCCTTACCTAGAAAGACTGGTTGGTAAGACAGGTATATACTGATATTATTCTAGATATGTACAAAAAGTGTTAAAAATAAATCTCTTGATGTTCATTTCTATTTTAATACACCCATAACATCATAATTATTAATAGGATTATTTATAGTGTTTGATGTGCAGACGGAATATTTTGCAATTATTCCAATAAATTTTAGCATAGAATGATAAATATATATAA
Organism: Coecobrya sp. COE2; assembly: GCA_027743765.1. Taxonomy (NCBI): domain Eukaryota; kingdom Metazoa; phylum Arthropoda; class Collembola; order Entomobryomorpha; family Entomobryidae; genus Coecobrya; species Coecobrya sp. COE2. Next base: position 20,827 of record JAHZMV010002525.1, on the reverse strand, counting down.
ACAGTTTGGCACCACCTTAACCGACATTTAGGATTTGGTACAAATGGATACTAGTGAACCATTTGTTTTTTCGTCAACGTCAGTAAACATCAAATGTTTATTGTACCTCTTACCTTCAAATAAAAGTTAAAAAGAGTGGATTCCGTAATTTAAAAAATGGCCATCCTGAATGATCAATTCATTAGTAACTTACCTATCTTTTCTACACACCGGACTTTCTTGATATAAAAAAATATCATAATTCAACTACAAACCCATTTTCCATGTTCCACTTAAAAGCTTCGGTTCGGTATTCATTCCAACTGCCACTATTGAATTAACGACATTTTGTTTTTGGTGCTTGGATAAGGTTCATAGGATTTTATATCAGTTAAACAAGATGTTGACAGTTAGAGCGAAAAGTGCGATTGAAAAGTCCCTTCAATTTGGCTGCTTTCTGCGCCTACTTCCATACCGCTGGAATTCTAAATTAAAATCTTTTCTGCCTCCAGTAACTAAGCTACATCTGAACACTTTTTACATTCATCAAAGCATCATGACTTGCTACACAGTCTTCATGCTGTATCGGCTAATTCATGCAAGTGCACAACCAGTACATTTTCCCTTGCAGCAAAGATTGCTTTCAGCTCTCTGGACTAATGCTTTCATTCTCACATCATTTGGGTTTTTCCAATTGAATTTGAGACGAGTTGGGATCATGAACTACGCGAATCAACTTCTTTCCGACAAGCTACTTCATATCACCGGCCAACCTGTCTGTAAGCTTACAAGTTCACCTTTCATATAATTTATGCATATTTGTCTTTCAAATAATTGAAGAATTTTTATCCAAAATTTTAGCCAAAGTAAAGCGAATAAAACAACACAAAGAAGAAATCAAATTGGCCAGGATTGAGAGAAAGGACAAAAAAGCTTTGTCATGGCACGTTTACATCTCTCTCTTCCTCCTTTACACAAATCCTAGCGTTCACACCTTGATCCAGTCCGAATCTCCATGTGCCCCACATTTCATCAGCTCATCCATTCTCAAATGCAGGTTCATTGCCGATAATGTCCATTCTCTGGGAGAAAAGTTTCCATTCGCCATTTTTGAGCTATACGCCATCTTTATGTTTCTCTACATCTGCGCCTTTCACTGGACCTTTATAATGTTTGGTTTAACGATTGTGGCTTCTGAGTTAAGGAAAATGAGCCAAGTCAAGTAAGCTAACATAACACTAGTTTGGCAGGTATAGTAGGACCTATGACCTATTATAATGAATGCATTCATTTATTGTTTTGAAAATAAGAGTGGAGAGACTGTCCCGTTTTGGAGCATGGCGTTCAATTCTCTTTGAATTTCGTAAATTGGAACTGGTTATCAACCTGGTTAATGATATTTTCCGTTACTACTTAATGGTATCCCCATCAGTTCTGTTCTTTATCGTGTCCATGTTGATATTTGGTACTGTTCGTTTATGGAATGTTAACCCGGAGAAAAATTTGATGTTTCCACTGTGTGGACTGCGATGTGGATTCGAAGCTGTGACACCCATGGCCACTGCAGGAAGTGTGAATCGGGAGAGTCATCTCGTTCTGGCAAAGTGGAAAAAGGCTACAGATGATATAATTCGCAGGCAGAATGGCAAATTACAACGAGTTATAAAAATGTCACAGCGGTCCTGTCGACGGATTCAGTGTACCGCAGGTTCTATGTACGCTTTTGAGCATTCCATTGTCCTTTGTTGTGTTAATAATTGCTTTCAGCTGGCGTTGAACATGTTGGTCACATTTGGAAAATGAATTTGACCCGAAGCATCGTAAATCGTAATTACTAATTACATATAACTTGGTGGGTCTGTTTGAAATGATAGCTACAAAATTCTGGTATTGAGACTTTAAATTTATAACTATGGCTCTCGCCAAACCTCACTCTTTGGTTACCACTGGATATTAAGTACTGGATCTTTTAAGCTACATTTTCGAGTTAATTTCCTTAACATTGTTCACGATAAGATGACAATTTAAGATGGCAATTTTCTTATAATATCTGACTTTATTAATTTTCCATACAAAAGTGGTATTAGAAAAGTGTCATACACCATCAAATATTAGTACTACTGCAACTGCACATACTTTTCAAGTTATACATAGAATTATGTATCTTGTAAAGTACGTGTCAATATATATTTTTTATTTTCAAAAATAATTTATTTATTATCAATTACCACTTACCACCACCTCACCTCATTTTACTGGTTTCGAAAAATCCAGCTTAATTGACCGACATGCCATAATTACATAATATTATAAATGATTTCGGGGGTAAAAACCAAAATGCTTCAAACGGTAAAGTAATGAATGTTTAAAGTTCCAGAAAATATTCATAACTGAATTGATGGTTCTTCTGTAAACATACAAACATGGTGCTTTTGTATAAATATTTTGTCTGTTCAATCAAGTGCTATTGACGATTGTAAATAAATTGTTGCTTAGATAGCTTTCCATAAGAAACCCGAATCATCACTTATTGAGAAGGTCTTCTACATTGAAAGTTGATATGAAAGTATTATAAGTAAACATGTTAAGTCATTTTTCCCGTTTAATTTGCAAACTCCTTTTAATGGCATTTCACCATTTTTTGGAAAGACGTCGGAAAATCATATAACATTTTAACCTTTTTGATCCGAGTAAAAAACTTAATAATTTAGTCATCGTTATCATCATGTTATGCGCCCAAATGTTTAGAATTCTTTGTTCATTTTATACAACAACATATAACCTAGGCTACCTTTCAACGAGACAGGAAGCGTAAAGCAAATTCAAACATTAAATAAAAATAGTTGACAGTTTAAGCTTTGGCTATTTCACAATTGCGAACTTGCTGTAAAGAATGTGTTCCTCCTGGAGCAAGAATACATTTTGGGATGGCGACAGAACAACCTATCAGGAATGGTATTTGAAAATATTTTACTTATGACTTATTCATGTGCCTCAGTTTTAAACTTTCTGGTTTGGAGAACATATTCCGATTTGACCGTTCTATTTTCTCCATGTTCCAAATTTAGTGAAATTTCTACTGGTAAGCTACTATTTTACTATTCTAATATACCTATTGCAAAAATAATTTTAAAGTAGGTATGTCAAAATTTCCTTTCAGGGATATTTCTCCATAGCCACAAATCGCGATATCCGTTTGCCGGGAAAGATCCACTGGCTCCTAGATTTAAAGCAATTATCTTCAAAATATTTATGATTTCTACTGGTGTATGACCGTTCCCACCAGCTATCCCTTTCTTGCCAACTATTTGGTTGTCTGGCTTTCCATTGTGAAAGCTCTTCTGGTGCAATTGAAAGTTGGAAGCGCAGTACCAGCTTACAATTTACAGGACTTCCACCAATGAAAGTTCGAGATTTCAGAATTATCAAAGCAGTTCTGAAATCGTATAATCAGCTCAAGGTAAACTATGGATCTTTTAAAACTGTTCAATGGACCAATGCATTGAATGGGTAGACTCGTTAATTGACTCCACTGTTACAATACTCCTGTGGCATTGAAAGAGAGACTACATTAATTAGCTCAATAGCTCATAAAGAACTCATACACCAAAAAGACAACTGCCTGCCTCAAATCGACTCTATGATTGTTTGCTATTTGAATAGTGTTTAAATATTCAAGTAATTAAGTTTATTTTGATTAGGACAAGAATACAACTAGTTTGGGATGCTATATTTATTATTATGTAGGTACATATATACATAGCTTATTTATATACTAGCAAATTAATTTAAAATGATATATATAAATCATTATAACATGAAATTGTTTGCTTGGAATTCCAGTTTGCCCCAAATGGAATAATCTTAAATAGGTAATTTTTATTCAACTTCACCTTTCAGATATTACAGATGGATGATGTAGAAAAATATATGAAAATAATAAATCGGGTCTAAAATATTATTGGTATTTATTAACTTAATATATTATTCATTATTGTTGTTGGAAATACTAATCCAATAGTCATGGAGGTTTAGCTTTTCCTAGCTTTCCTAGAGTTTTCTGCGGATACGACAAACTCACAGCTTTATTGTATCTATTTATGTCGGCATGTTTGTTTAAGTACTTGGTACTCGGTGTGAATTCGTCCAGGTTGAATTTCACTTTATTTTGCACCCGATGTCGTCTGCTTTTGATTAACTCCTGCTTTAATTTTTAAGTTGTTATGCTCTCGATTAAAAAGTGAATGTGACATTTGCACTAAAATACTAAACTAATCAAGTCGTTTCCCTTTTTCCTTCCTGAATCTATGTTCATTGCATCATATTCACAATTGATTTTGCTTTAAAGCAGAATTTATTTATACGTACAGCAGAGAGATTTCTGTGTTGATATATTTCGCATTTACTCAATAACTCATTTGAAAAATTGATTGTGATTGAAAAGTTTATTGGAACACACTAACTGGATTTACTAGTTAACTCACCAATCTTGATAAGATTGAAAAAAATATCGATATCCTAAATTGGGTTAGAGACAGTAGCGTAGCATGAATCCTATACATATCCTGAATAAAATAATAGTTTTTGTTACATCCATTTCAACATAGAGAAACATCACGTTCCTCGTTCCATTATCTTTGCTGCTTTAACTTGTTACTTTATTAATTCTTAGTAAGAATTTCTTACACACTAAGTATAAAGTCCCTTAGTATTTCGCCTGCAAACAATTAAGAAGAAACCTCGTTGCAAGCAAAACTTTACCATTGCCGCAAACCTATCTCTCCCAACGTAATGAAAAGCCCCTGTTCTAATCTTCACCTTTTGACAAGATCGTACCCACTTTCTAAACCATAAATTCTCTAAACATTTTTCCTTCTTCCACAAAACCCCAACAATTTTGGTAGAGTATAGCATCACGTAGCTACACATTTCTAGCATGATCGCTGCATAAAATGTAGCCAGTAATGAGATCATAGGCAATGCTACAAAACTTGACATGGGAATTTCTCCGTGAAGTTCAATCGTTCCAAACAGACCACATATCATTGCAATGGTGCAGACAATTTGGAAATTTGGCAGGAGAAATAGTTGAAAGCATTGGTTAAATTGACGGGTTAGCAGTTGAGCTTGACGGTAGAGTCTTCCCTTTTCTTCCAGGTCATCGGTGAAAGTTATCTTGTGCTGTCTTCTTGTACGTCTGATCCGCCTGTCAAAAATGAGAGGAATGAAACAAACCAGTTAAACTTAATTATTAATTATGAATCCTGATATACGTCCATTTAGTGCTTCTACCTTGGTTTTAATATTAATGACAGCATTTGAATAAGATATTCTGTCAAGTATATTGGCACTGCAATTCCCACACCGCTAATGGTAAATATCATAAATAGCAGAAAAGATTCCACAAAATACGTAGCAACTTTCTCAGTCCATGATACACTATCAGCCTCAAAGCAATTTAAATATAATGCATCCATCAGTTGGGATGCACAAGGTTTGACAAGGAAGAACAATGGAAGTAGAAATGAGACTACAGTAGTTCCTACAGTTACTACTGTGACACAAATGTTGGAATACGATTTTCCAATTTCTATGAAAGTATGTATTAACCAAATTATTTTTATGCTGTTTGGAAATTGGGGAAAGTTGAAATTCATATACTATACCAATGATCTTAATATAAAGCAAGTTACCCTGAATACCTACAGGTAGGTTGTTAGGTAATCAGGATTGTAGCTTTTTATTTTAGATCATTGTACTATACTACCTCTTGAATGCTTCATTGCTATCTCGATCGTTTGATTTACCAGCTCGCACATTTCTTGCTGCTTGCAATAGTACGTTAAAGTGATCCATGTTCCACCCAGTGGGGCAACTGACCACAGAGTAAAAAGTAGAATGGAATCAATGTCCATTTTCCACACTGTTGGAATACGAAAGAGAATGAAAGCAAAATGTGAGAGTTGCAGGGCTCTCCAAGCGTGCCACTTCCGAAGTTTGTGACGATTATTAATAAGAGTCAATCGATTTGTAAAAGGATTCCATTTAAAAGGACACATTGTTAAGATGGAACAAATTTTCAGTTGTAATTTTAGGCCAGAGAAGGAAATTTTAAAAATTGAGTTTCTCCTTGCCATCCTTAGAAAACCCCTTTCACCAAACATACCTAATAAACTAATAATACTATGCAGGTAGGTAAAGTGGTATAAAATGTGTGGGATGCTTCAAAGCTGACTGCTTGCAGAATACTAATGATTTTTTAATTTAGGAGCGGGTCAGCTATAGTCATTTCAGTTCAGACAAAATTCTGTACAATCGTGTTATGCGGTGAAATTTGGCATTCCCTTTTATGGTTAAATTTATCTCCTAGTTAAACTAGTGTGACACCTGCCACAGGTTTACATGTGATTGGGACTGCCTAGAATATTTAATTGAGTAACCTACGACTACGACTACGACCATAATGTGTACATTGACACCAGAATATAGAAAGTGACGAGGAAGGAATCGTGATGTCAGGGAACTACGAAAAGGTACTGACAGTGTAATGTAATTACTTGTTTTATATTCAAATAATTAAAATTGACACCGTTGTAAGTCAACGCTTAATACATACATTAACGTATCTACAAACATTAAAATTCCAATGAAGGTTGAATTTGAATTAAACAAGGTTTATATTGTAAATATATAGGTAATTTTAGCCAATAACGCGTTAATACTAGTCAAGGACTTCTCATCAACGAAGATCTTTAGAAGAGCATTAAATTGTCAAGAAAGTTACACAATATGTATTATTATATTATCACATTACCCCGTTATGATTTCAACTAGAACAAGAACGTAAGTAATATATTATGGAAAATCAATCCAGCGCCATATATGACAAACTGACGTATACATATTTCCTATAATATGTAAAATGGCATGCATGACAAAGTTTTCTTGTAATTACTCTGTAACCTATTTACCAATTCTACTCTAATGCAACAACATATTTTCAGGTTATGGAAGGAAGCCTTGTTGATGGAAACAGACCAACCCGGAGTAAACAACTGGAATGCATGCAGAAAATAAGAATATTATGACAAAGGATGATTTATCATTATTTTAGAATGCATATAGAGCTATGCTTGTTGCAAAAATGTATTGGGAAAGTTAATATTGTCAAAGTAATTCATAGTTATTAAAATCTTATAAACAGTATGTAAATATTTATTGCAATTGTTTTTGTCACAGACAATTTACTTCATCCGATTTTTACGGGTAACATTTTAATTTAGGCAGTTTCATTTTTGTACTCTGGCAGTTAAAACAATAATTTTAAAATGTAATCTCACAGTCAGTCAAGGTATAAAAATTAATTGTACTAGTTGAGATATATTGAGATTCAGCTTCAAGAGAGCACAATTGTTTCTTAGTTAACTCTTTGCATCTTATCGTTATGACTCCTAAGCAAATGCTGTTCCATGAACAATATGTTGGTGATTGTCTTTCCACAGAAGGCACACGTCGGGTCTTTCTCAGATTCCTCAATGATTGGACCTAGTCTTCCAGGTTGTCCATAGGAGACCCCGTACCGATGATATCGTACAATGTGCTTGATCATGTGCGACTGCAACAAAATTTATAACAAGATTAGCATATATTTATTTATTTAACTGGTGTATTCTTGCAAATGGTTTTTGAATAATTAGAATAATTACCTTTTGTCGGAACCGTAATTCACAGATGGAACATTTAAAAGGTTTCTCTCCCGTATGAATTAGCAGGTGCGCATTTAAATTACTATTAAAGAGAGCCTTCGGGCAGTAAGGGCATTTGACATAGCCACCCTCCAAATTCTCGATTTCAATTTCTCCTTTGTGAACAGACGTTGGATCAACAAACTTTTTCTCCTCTTCAGATAACCTTGGAGGTCGACCCCTCTTATTCTGAAAAATAATGCGCTTATTCTTCATCGGTGTTATCGTTGCCTTCGGTTTTGCGATTGGGATGGCTCTTTTTGCGAATTCGTCTGAAAAGCAGGAGTCTTTCGGGTCATATCTGTTCATGTGGAGAAAGAAAGAAGAGTCCCACCTCTGGGTAGCCTTCCTATGGTATTCACTAACTCTATTTGCTATCACATTAACGTCAAAATATGGTAATAAGGGATTTGAGTGATCAAATGTAAATGGTTGGGGTGAAGAGTTTACAAAGCCTTGGTCGTTGTTGGCCTCTACTTGGACCTGCTCCGAATATTTTTCTTCGGTCTGTTTCCGTTTCCAGGATTCCAGCCTTCTTCTTCCTCGTCCTCTTGAGTTGCCACTGCGACCTCTTCTGCTAACGGCAGATGCTGGGTATGCTGATTCCAAATTGCCTTCAGTTCTTGGAAAACTGTCGTCAACTCGTTCCAATTTAATTTGGAGCACCTTATTCTCTTCACTTTTCGGTTCATCTTTTACTTTAACATACGGATTTCCATTTTTAATGGCTACTGTATTTAGCCTGGAATTCCTTACAGTTTTCCTTCCACGACGAAAAATACTCCTCCTTCCCCTCACGCTACTCACATTTCCAGTAACGCCGCTAATTTTCGGGTTTCCACTGGAAAAGTGCTTCATGGCTCTCCTGTGAGCAGCCAGGTTGCCAGAATTGCTGAAAATTTTTCTGCACGTGTGACACTGGTATCTAAAGTCCCCGTGAACCGTCTTTTTATGGACGCCTAACATGGAAGAAGATAAGTATGTAGCATCGCATTCGTCACAAGCATACGGTCGTTCTTTCGTGTGAATATTCATATGAGCTTCCAGGTCCCTGTTCCAACGAAACTGAAAACCGCAGAAAAGGCACCCGTAGCGTCTTGGTGGCAGTATTCTTGGTGATCTTCCCATTTTTTACTTTCTTTCAGGAGCACTAACACAAATAACAATATTTTCGATTGATTCTAACTTCCAACAGATTTAAAACAAGAAATATAACAAAAGCAATAACAATTTGGCACAAATCGTGGAAACAAATTCTTCTTTATCTGATATTTTAAAAGATGCACCTTGTTTTGGTGACCAACTTTGTAAATTTCACTAACATTTTTTAGAAAAAGTCAGCATCTGGTCATCTGGTTCATTTCCCTCTTATTCTCCTGCATGCTTTACTGAAGAAAGGTCTTTTGTAACCCAATCTCGCATCCTGTGTGCAATGGCAGAAAGAAATGAAAACTTTGTTGTTGGCTGCAACTGGTCATTTCAGACAGTGTGGGTGCTCATGTTTGTAGATTGGCCTTTGATCATGAATATAAGCAAATCACTTTTTCTCAATCTCGTTATGTACAAAAATGCAACAAAGATAAGAAAAGTAACCAAGCCCAAAAACAACTACTGGGCAGCAACAAGTATCTTTACATTCATTATCCATATACATACCGAGTTCACTGTCATCCCTGCAGAATTCCGTCATTCCATGTCAAATTCCTAATGAGATGGGCTGCTGGGATTCTTTGTGGAGCATTTCTGGAATTTATGGAGACATTTTGATGAAATATTTTATTTCATAACAATTTCAAGGGGTTATCTCCCAATGACCTTCATTGTACAAAAAATATTTTCAGCCATGTGTAGGGGTTATTTTTCAATCGTTTGTGTTTCCTTCATTCTGCATAAATCTTGACCATTCATGCTTCCTTGTATTTCCGGTTGACGATGCTGTCCACTATAACGTTATTAATATTACTGCAGGAATTTAATTAATTAGTATTAATATTCCACCAATGATGAGGTTTTATTGTTTACTTGCTGTATGCCCTGCTAATTCTCCAACATTTCCGTAGCTAAATCCTATAAATGACAAGTTTAATGTCCCGATAGCCGCTTGATTTAATGAATGATTTCTGAAAAATGACTCCTAATTGAACCCATCATAATTATAACTCATAGATAACATATTATCCATAAGAAAATTTTCTTTTCATGACCTATTTGAACCACCATTCATATTCACTTAGGTTTATTTCGTTCATCAACTAATTCATGGAGTAGCAGGTCGAACGGGTATATTAATTAATTAATAATTATTTGTAATTGTATTCTCTTAAACCACTGTCAACAGAGAAATTTTGCGTATTTACAAGAAACAAAATTAAATGTTCATGAGTTGTTTGTTACAGATACAACTACAAATTTCTAGGTTTGCTCAATTGTTCTCAACAATAAAGTTCATTAGAAAAGTATAAATAGTTAGATAATTTTTGAATACCTAGTTGGATTTGTACAAAGAAAATACCTGTACTGTTATGATTATAAAATGGAGCATATAAACAATATTATGATATGTATGTGCTATATCCCAGGCTTCTATCATTTCAATGAATTCATCAATAATTGCTGTCAGAAGAATTATAGGCCACTTTTCTGTCTAATCTATGTGTGTGGTCAATGATTTTTAGGAAACTTTAGTCAGAATGACACCTAAATATTATTGTTTTAAAATAGGCCAGTAAAAGTAAATCGTAACTTTTACAACAGAACTGATATCTCTAATGACTTCAATGGTAAAGCAATGTTTGGATAAGAAGAATCGAATGAGTATTTCCAAATAATGTACCGTGCAGTCATTATTCATTATTATCACAGCACTGATAACTAGTTGCTAATGGGATGCATGCGTTGTGTTTAGGTATGTTTCATTGCTAATATATAGGGGATTACAATTGTTTTTTACTTCTTATTAGTCGTCATCTTCTACATGCTGCATTTTGTACTTTTTAAAGAATGGATTTAACGGTTTGCTGGTGTTTTGTTTAATTATGTAATTTGTGATATAGGTTTCTAGAAGAGATAAAATCAATTTGGAAATTACTGAGAAATTTTCCCTAATGTTAATTGAAGGATGAATTATTCACATGTATGGCATGAGTCTAATATGTTTCTATATATGTAATTCAGAAAAATAAGCCAGGAAATTGTCAGTTCAATATACTTACTTCAGGGTTCTCATTGCAAATACAAATTGAGAAAATTCATTCCACAATGAATGCTTTGGTGAGAAATGCTCACTGAGCATTTTCATAGATTATTATGTAAAAAATAAATATATTTACTTGGATATATGAATAATTGTTGGATTGGATATATTAATTTTTGTAAATAACGTGCAGCGTCCCTTAGCCATTGTTTTGTTGGTCGTGCTTGGGATTGTTGCTGTGTTTGGTAAAGGTGTGCTTGTTCCAACTGGAGATGTTGAAGTGAAGATGTAGGCAAAAAACCGGTGAACGGTTCATCAGTCAGTGATGTCAGGGCTTATCATCCAGCCTCCAGACTTAGCAGAGTCAAGAGGGGGAAAATCTGGTAGTAATAACAGGGAGAGTGATGACCAGAAAGGTCATGAAGGTGGATTTAAGGGATTTCTCAACCAAATTTTTGGGGGATGAGGAGATGACGATTCTGGGCTTAACATTTTCAAAGTTAAAGGATAATATAAACTTCGTTACATATATTCATACAATTTTATAATGTTGATTAAAAATTAATGGTTGAATTGAATAAATTACAAGGAAACATTACATAAAATTTATTTTGAAGTGGATCAATAAACCAATGGAAATTCACAAAGAAAAAAATGCGTATAATTTGATAATGGTCGTGGTCAAAATTCGGCTTGAAATTGTGCATGGTTTCTCTGTTGTTGGCAAAAGTGTAAGAAAATTACGTTCACGCCCAAATAGGTTTGTATTGAAGTAATTTTATAATTAGCTGAGCTACTTTCTTGGTAATGTAATTAACGAAACAAAAAAGTTTTAGCAATCATTCTAACTATAAAGTAAATACTTTACACTTTGCTGTAGACAGTGTACAATTATCACATTTTTGTTGCCAAGGTAATTATTATAATATGTAAGATGTGAAAATGATTGATGTCATAATATCACATTGAAATCGTATATTCATTATAATAATGAAGGCATATATTTTTTACTAGAGGCACCTTACATTTTATTTAAACAGCATTATTACAGCTCTGCTCGACCCGAGATATGAATTAAAAAAGTTAGCGAAGTTGATTTGAGAAGGTTGTCGCAAATTTGTACGAAAGTGCAAATATAATATGAAAACGATTACGAGTTGTCATTACTTGGTACTCGAATTTTTAAAAGTGCATTTTCTGAAATGTGCAGGCTGTGACTGACTGACCACAAATAATCAACCTAAACATTTATCTAATTTCTTTTAGTTCATTTATTTAGAGGGGCCTATTTGTTTAGCCAGTTTTTCAACATGTCACTGTCTTCTTGGAATGTTTTCTACAACAAATCAAAAACTATAGTTTACTTCACGTTCTGTATTGTCGTGATGGGGTGTTTCATTCCAACTTTTGCCACAATTAGCTTATTCGTTTGGATTGTGGCATATTTTTTCTCTACTTTGGATCCCACACTGGGTCGCTTTACGCGCTATCTAGATACCTGGATAGACGAAAATTTTACCGATAACGTTCCCAAAGGTTCCATTGTGACCACCATAACTCTTGGGGGTCACATGTCATTGGAACAGCTCAAGTCCCTCTTCATCACTAACGTACTTCAGGCAACACTCTCTACCAAATCAAAGAAAATTCGTTATCCCGAACTCCAGCAGTACCTCACCAGTTTCATGGGATTCCGTGTCTGGAAAAACAACCCAAGCTTTAGCATAGACGATCATATTATTCAACATTATGAAGAAGGTATTCTTGACATTCAATCCATTCACCAAAACATGATTAACAAGCCATATCACAAGAACAGGAGCCCTTGGGAAATTGTCTTGATTAATTCCACGAGCGGAGTATCCGAATCTATTATTGTAGCACGCTGCCATCACGTCATGATAGATGGCCGATCCATTTTGAAAATGTTTGTGGAGTGCTTGGGCCAAAAGCCATTGAAAACTGCACAGGCAACCACAAATTCTTGGAATTTCATAACCTCATGTAAATTTTATTTGCTGTTTCCATTCCGTTATTCCAAGTTCATGCTCCGAATTTTTTACAAAACCTACACGGTTCACACACATCCCTGGAAACACCATTCGTTTCGAACCGATATAAATCCCCGACTAAACGTAGCATTTTCGCCAATATTGAAGCTATCTGATTTGAAGCGTGTTGGGAAAAGCAATAAGGTGTCTACATCTTCTGTAATCATGTGTCTTGTTTCCGGTGCTATACGAAATAGTGGGGTAAATCTGGCAAAGAGAGATATCACCATTGGATATCCAATGCCAAAAGAAAATCATCCCGAGTATATTTCCAATCATCTTCACATGACAATACTGCCACTGCCCACGGATGAAATGGCGATAGGAAAAAGACTATATAAATGTAATGAAATTTTTCGCAAGGCCAAAGTCACAAACCTGGGAACTTATACGAATATCATTGCCATACAAGGTGGACTGCTAATTTATCCTTTTTCAAAATCTCTTACCTGCAATCATTTTCTCCCCATGTTTCTGACAAATATTGCCGGGGAGGAGGAAGGATTCTCTGTGGGAGGTTACGAATGTACAGATTTTCGAATGTCTGTAGGACCGTTGGAAGGTGTGGCTAGTGTTACCTTTTGCGTTTTTAGCTATAAGGATGATGTCCACGTTGGGATTGTGGCGAAGGAAAATATGATAACCAAAGAGGAAACGGAAAAGTTAGCGAGTGATATCGAACTGGAATTAAAAGCACTATTGTCCCACTAATGGCTACATACTATAGAGTTGCTGTTATGATTACAATCTAGCGATTTCATGATTTTATTTGAAAGTTGTGTAACACTGTGACAAAATAAAGGAATTTAAGCTAACTAATTTAATATTTTTATATCATTTAAATTGATTCCTGTTCATGCATTGCGAAATTGAATCATTTACTGGGAAAGCGAACAGAATAGAATATTTTTATATTTTATGAGCCATTAATAATTATTAACTACAAACAGAATTATAATATCTGCTCCATATTTAATTATTTCGACATACATAATTATTAATATTATCTTTGCAGTAATATTCAATTGGTCATTTTCATGCAAAATTGTTGACTTGACTTGACTGCCGCTTTTATAGAAGTTGAAATGTGGACAATTTCAAGTGCTCATGGTTTGATTATAATTCTCGGATTTATCTCCGCCTCTAGTTCCGAGTTAAGTAAAACTACTATAAAACCTGAAGTATGTGTTGACCAGGGAGTTTATTGTTCGCCGCCTCCAAAGAACTACGAGTGCAAACTATATTTTGGCGACAACCAAATGATAGAAGAGAAGCTTGGCATTTTCAAAGATTGTTGCCCAATTTACCTCTGTTATAAGAAAGGAGCAGGAATTCTTTTTATCGGTAATTTACATCAAATCCTTAAAACATGGTAAAAAGCTAAACGTGCCAATAAAACCATAACTATACATTTTCTTCAGGAATCTCCTTACGCAGAGCCAAAATTTACGAAAGCATAATTGCAAGTACAACATCTGAACCTGCAACCAATCTGGAAACCTTCAGTATGCAGCCGGAAGTTAATATGAAGGGCCGTGGTTTTCATACGACAGGGGAGGAGGAAGCCCACAGTATCCGGCCGCAAATGAATATGATGGGTCGTAGTTTTGATAACGATATGACAGCGGAGGAGGAAATCCAGCAGCTTGAAAGTTCTACCGAGGCGCAGGTTGAAACTTCAACTGAAAACGATACAGCATCAATTAACAAGCCAGTTAATATGATGGGGCGTAGTTTTGATAATGATTTGACATGGGAGGGGGAAACCCATCAGCTTGAAAGTTCAACTCAGGGTCAGATTGTGACCACAACGGAAAATGACACAGTATCAATCATTAAGCCTGTAAATATGATGGGCCGTAGTTTCGATATGACAGGGGAGGAAACCCAGAAACTTGAAAGTTCCATCGAGGCTCAAGTTGTAACTACAACAGCAAATGATACGCATGATGTCGCGGTACGGAATGATGATGATCTTCCTCCAACGTCCCTTAGATTAACGCACCAGGAAACCTAGTCATAAGCCTTCATTCATTACAACATCCAAGGGCCAGTATATCGTAAAAATAATGAAAGAAATATCAATTCGACCTTATATCATATTTATTGAACCTTTGCCAGTTGAACCGTCCGCTATTGCCGACAAATGTACGTATGTAGGCATTGACGTTGAGAAGAAAGGTACAAAATCATGCTTGATATTGCGTGACAAAACGTGACAAAAATCTTTGGCTTTTACGGGAAATTAAATAAAAGTAATTAAATTTTTGTGAAAAGATCATAAAACTTTATTAATTATGGCACATAAACATACAAATATGATATTGTATTCTGATTCCTGTCGTTGGTTTGATATTTTAAAAATGTGTAACGAGAATGTTAATCTGTCTTGCGGAAAGTAAAAAGGATAGTGTTGGTTCTGGCGTCTCTAATGAAGCCAAAGAATGGTCGATCAACGGTGATAACCTCCTCGACTGGTGGTCCAATGCTCAATGGGACAAAAACCACGGCTGGAAATAAATAAATTAAAAGTAAGTAAATCGTTTGGCCAGTGAATATTTTCACTATGAATGTTTTATATGGATTTTCTGAAAATATTATTTTTTTACATAGGGTAGCGGCTCCTGCTTCGCTGCCAGCCTCATCCACGTTCAAAAATGCCTTCTGAATCATTTTACTAACATAGAGCTGATTTTCATCAGGAGTCTTTGCGTTCTTAGTCCTGGGAACAGTAGGAATTCCTCCTAAATCCGCTTTTGCCTCGTCAAAAACATCAGTAATTCCCATTTTCTTCATAGGATCGATAAGATCCATTGTACTTTCAATATTGAAGCGTGGCAAGCGCAGTTCAATATTTCTGGATCGTACTTCATAAAGACTGTCCAAATCCCTAAAATCATCCAAGCTCCTTTCAAGCTGTTCCAAGCCGTCCTTTTTGTTTGGAACCAGAAGTACCATTTGAAATCCATCCTCGCCTTTGTTCCCCTTTTGGTATGGAATTACAATAGCTTTGCAGTCATATTCCCGGAATTCCTTGGCCTTGAAGTAGGTCTCTACGCGCATCATATTGACGGTTACAGAGTTTTTGGCTTTATTATCCAGGTAGAATGGCATACGTCTTGTGCTTGAGGTTGGAAAGGGATTTTCCCAGGCTCCCTTAAAGTATAGAGTGCTTACAAGCACCATTCTGGTTTGATTTGTGAGGTCACTGGAGTCTACAATGCGTTGGATGCGATTTGCTGTTTTTCGGGCGACAAAGCCATTAATTTCATCGGCAGCCTTTTTCGGGTTTTTAAAACTGACTTGTTGCATGGGTGCTTGGAAATGGTGCTTTAAGATGTTTTGAAAGTTTTCTTGGACGAGGAAGCCTTCTTTGAGAAAAACACGGCTGGCAATTTCAGTCTTGATTGATGAAGGTGTCTGCACAGATGAATAGAAGAGTAAATTAATTTTATTATTAAAGCTTTCTATTGATAAGGTTAAAGTAGAAGTAAATAATTAATTAAAAATTAACTTACATTAAGTTGCTGAATGTACTCCCTGTACGTTTCAAACAATTCTCCTTCATTCGGAGGAAATTTCATCATTTTCATTAGTTGGGTTCGAGTGTTTCCTCTTGCCCCAGCCATGAGCATGGCCATCATAACCCGACTGCTAAATGGGGAAATGACCAAACTCCCTTTGTTGGAGTCCTTAACGGCCTGTTTCATAACCAAATAAAATGTCAATTAAAATTATAATATTAGTAATTAACTTTTGATTATAAATTACATTTCTTTCATTCAAAATCATTTTGATATTTAATAAAACAAAAACGTTTAATGTTTTTTCTATTAACCTTGTAAGTTGCAAGGGACACTTCATTGTTATCCGTGGACAATAATTGAGCTTGAACAGTGGAAATGCTAATAACAATTAAAGTTACTCCTAATAAGCAGAGCTGTCTCCGAGAATCCGTAACGAATCCCATTTTCTTTTTACTGATTATTTTGTTAAAACGTATTAAACTTAATAAACGAGCAGTTATCTTAGATTTTGTTCTGATAAAATATTATTTTTTTAGCCAAAGAAGCTATAAAGATGCACAAGAATACCTGAGGACACCTGTTCAACAGGTACCAAACTTATTCCTATCTTATACACATGAAACAAATAGAAGCTTCTCAAATAAAAAAGAAGAAATATTAACAGCAATAATAATATTAAGGTTTTTTTTCTAGGTAATAAAAAGGAACAAGTACATGGGACAGATTGCACACATACGTAGTTTTGATATTGGTGACGGTACACAATAGCTTATCCATGAGGTCTACTAATGAATCGACTTGAGTAGATTCATTCACTTGAATAGGTATGTACACATATATCGCTTCAATAAACTGAGTCCTAAACACAAAACACCGATAAACAATGAAAAGGGAACTTTTTGAGCAGGTTTACCAGTGCACCTGCTCGTATTACTACCTCAACCAAAACTCTTATAATATTCAATAACTGGTCCAAAATAGCGTGACTCAAATTATTTTGCGAATCAGCAAAAAAACTTGTTTTCAATATTCAACATATTTCAAGAATATGGAGCTTATGACGTATGTTCTCTACTGTCCGTTGTCTTTATACTAGTTTCTGAATCATTTTTTCTAATGAGAACTTGCAAATACATGCATATAATGTAAATGTCATATTATATAAGAATTAAAATAGTTAATGATTATTGAATGACATGGTGCTTAATAAACTTTCATCAATCATTTTTGTGACTCTTCATGTGACTCAAAAGACAGGAAAGAGAATAAGTAGAATAGCGACAGAAAGTACACTTTTCCGGCTTTTCCCCTAAATGTTTTCGTAAATGTTGATTGAAATTCGTTTGCATTTTGAAACACTGATTGCACAAGGTACAGAAATATGGGGACTCTTTTGTATGACTTCTAATATGAGAATTAAGGTACTCCTGGAGAAAATAAGCTTTTCCACAAAACACACAAATATAATGCTTAATAGTTTCACACTGGGTCCTTTCATGCCGACTGAGTTTCCAACGTTCGACGAAGGACTTGTTACAAACCTTGCATGCAAACTGTTTAAGTTTGTCATGTACACTGCGAATGTGCACTTTTAGATGAGATGCTTGAGCACATTCATGGGAGCATTTTTTGCAGTTAAATGGCCGTTCACGTGTGTGAGTTCGGATGTGAGAGTTTCTGGCAGACGTAAATTTAAACATTTTGTCACAAAAAATGCAGTCGTAAAAATTTTCATTGGAGTGAACACGTTTATGCTTGCGGAGGTCTGCTTGAACACTGTAAGCCTTGGTACATTGATTGCATTTATAAGGTTTTTCACCTGTGTGTGTTTTTAGGTGCCTGGACAATATGCCTTGGGTTGCAAATCGTTTCAAACACAGCAGACATTCGAAAGGCTTGACCCCCGTATGTTTACGTAAATGCGTGTTTAGGTCCTTTTGTGTCTGGAAAGATTTCTTGCATGAACCACATTCGTACTTGAAAGGTCTACCAAACGGATGAATTTTTCGGTGAATTTCTCGGTCTAATTTGTTGTTAAACTTGACTTTACATACAAGACACTGATGAATGGAGTTTATGTGTCTGTCAAGTGTAGATTTGTCGTAGAAGGACTGAATACAAATGGGACACTTGCTCAAGTTTTGTTTTAAATGTACTTTATCCACATGTTTAACTAGTTCCCCGGGTTTCTTAAATATTCGATCACACTTCTCACACTTGTTCTCTTTCACTCTGTTTCTGTTAGCCATATTTATATTATATTATCATATAATAATTTCAATGTATATTTACAAAAAGATTAGTTTGCATCGGTTAAAAAATATATAATGTGTGTTGAAATGAAAATTAGTTTAGGCCAAGGCACATGGGAGTTTAAGTACACGATGCAGTTTGATTTGTTTACAATTTCAAATACAGAAAAGATACATGTACAGCAGAGTTGAAAAGTACTTGTGTAATCATTTATCAATTTTGCATTGTTCATTGTATACGTGAGAGAAAATACGAGACATGCATTTCCTGTCCCTATTACGTTACATATATGCTTCGCACTTGGATATACCATGTGTGAAGTACTATATTGAAACTCTGAAGTGCTTTTCACACAAACTAAGCAATATAACCTAAAAGATTCAGTCAACAAACATGAACAATTAGTTTATGTATTGCTGGATGTCAGTTTCAGTTCACAGATGCAGTTCAATTTCAGTCATGTACATAAGATGTCAAGTCGCCTTGAAGCCTCTACTCTCTACCAAGCTTTAGAAGAGTAAAGGAAAGAAAAAAGTCATTTTTTCTAATCGTTTTTGGATGGCATGGTATAGTTTAGATTGGGATGGATATAATGACTCAGCTCGTTGTAAATGACTGGCCTTTATGTGATGAAACTAAAGAATTTGAAGTTTTTATAGTGTAATGGACACCTTGAAAAAGAAACATGCAGAAATAGATGCATACTTAACGCCAATTCAGTCGAACCTATGATAAACAACGTAAATACATGTAACGTTTTCTCCTGTTTGATCTGTATAAAATATTATTTTTATGCATTTTGCATTCTTAATACAGTTATTACGCGAATAAAGTGACGCTATTTTATATGGTTCATAAGCCTGCCTGCCCGTCTCTTCTCGGTAGTTTTGCTGTTTTCAATAATTGATATCGTCATTCATCATTAGCCGTTTGACAAAAATGAAACCAGTTTTTAAAAGCACCACATATATATATACATTACAACACAACAATTACTTTTATGAGCAAACGCATTAAATTATATTTATTTCTACCCTAAGAATCTCCAAAGATTCTTCACCTTCTCAATGGAATGGTAAAACCACCTATGATAAGTCATGGAAAGATTTCCTATCTTGAGATCGTTTGGAATCCTGCTCATTTCGTACATATTAGTTTCTTTTCATAAATGTAGTTCAATTTCTTACGAATTATTTTTAAACTTTTTATAACCGTTTTTGTTTGCGCTAATGTTCGTTTGATATTCTGCACAATTAAACTGTTTTGCAAATAGCTAAACGCACAATAGTTCATGGTTATGATGGCTTACTTTAACTGATTAAAAATATTCAGTATATCCTCACCAATGTTGTACTTAGATTACATACTGTAAACGAATGTGAACAAATCAATATCAATTATTAGCCCTGGCATAAACCGTACACCATGTTTGTTTAATTGATAAGTCATGGAAAGATTTCCTATCTTGAGATCGTTTGGAATCCTGCTCATTTCGTACATATTAGTTTCTTTTCATAAATGTAGTTCAATTTCTTACGAATTACTTTTAAACTTTTTATAACCGTTTTTGTTTGCGCTAATGTTCGTTTGATATTCTGCACAATTAAACTGTTTTGCAAATATCTAAACGCACAATAGTTAATGATTATGATTGCTTACTTTAACTGATTAAAAATATTCATTATATCCTCACCAATGTTGTACTTAGATTACATACTGTAAACGAATGTGAACAAATCAATATCAATTATTAGCCCTGGCATAATACGTACACCATGTTTGTGTAAGTAATTATTACATGATATATCTTCTGACAAATCACAGAATCTACGTTACATAATTTTGTTACAAGGTACTTCACCATGTATAATCATGGAAAGGTCAAATACAATTGTTTTTGGAGGCATATTGCTCATTACTCATAAAATCTCAATCAATTCAGAAAACTATTTTTTGTGTACAGTCTTGAGGTAATGTGTACTACAAGTAGCTTTGTAACTCGTGGTTTCTCATGGATTATCAATGCACCAGTGACTGCTCTGTAATTTCTGTGTTGCAGAATAACTTCATCCTAGTGTG